>JAQQSW010000564.1:6874-17610 GCA_028646575.1 Pseudocheirus occidentalis | reverse complement strand
CCTTTGGCCATAGTTCCAAATTGCTCTCCAAAATTGTTGAATCAATTCACAACTCTATCAACAATGCATTAATGTTCTAATTTTTCCCCATCCACATCAACATTTGTCGTTTTCTGTTTTGTAATCTTAGTAAATCTGACTTGTGAGATTTTGTACCTCAAAGTTGCTTTGATTTGCATTTCTCAAATCAATAGTAATTTAGAGCATTTTTTCATATGCCTATAGATATCTTTGCCTCTGAAAATTGCCTGTTCATATTCTTTGACCATTTATCAATTAAGGAATGACTTGCGGTCTAATAGATTTGGTTCAATTCTTCTCTGTGGAACACAAAGTTTTAAGAACAAATGTTAAAAAATTGTTTTTATTTATAACCAGGAAATGACACATACAGGCAGTGGTGTACAGAAATACATCTTGCACTATAAGAAAGGAAAGGGGATGGGGGGAACATAGGAGAAGGAAGATTGGGGGAAGGAGTATTCCGTATGCTTGCCATCCTTGGGTGGTTGTAGGAGAGGGATGGGGAGAAAATTTGTAACTCAAAATCTTGCGGAAATGAATGTTGAAAACTAATACAAAATAAATAAATTCTGAAAAAATATCTTTAAAAAACTTGTTCTTTATATTCACAAAATCACAAATTATTCACAAATCATCATTATTTCTTGGGGACCTCTTCTGCATTTTCCCAGGTACAATTTCATTTGCTTTTCCCCTCCATTTTTGCAATATAACATCAAGCTCCAAGGAAAGAGGACTTCTGAATAACCTGCTTTTGGCATTTAGATATGTTGTAAAACAAAACATTTCTATTCCATGTCCTACATGGTTGTATTTGCAAATATATACAAATCCACATATATTTGCATGTGATTATATATAATAGACATGTGTTTATATGCAAATGTTTACATATATAATCTTCATAAGTATTTATATATCATATGTAGGTATACATGGTTTGTGTGTATGTATATAGTAACGTAGTTTACAGCATTTTTGTGTATGCATTATATACTTTTTATATAATGTATGCACACACATACAGATATGCATATATATGTTTACATAAATCTTTATGTATGTGTGCATGCATGTATAGAAAATAGAGATAGAGAGATAGACTTCTGTCTAAAATTTAGGAGATGGTGGCTATAGGAAAGACTATCTTAAGTAAACTCACACTCCAAATCAACTTTCTTGAAGGATTCAAAACTTAGATGTGATTATCATGAATACATTCTACTATGATTTTCCCCATTATAGGAATGAGTACTTTCAAAGAGTAGAGTTTTTAAAAAATGTTGTTGCAGAACAGAAAAAAAGGAAGCTTGATTTTCAGATGCTTTCCCTATGTGTTTCACTCTGGCTTATTTACTTCAGTGGTTCAGTACAGATGTAAAAAGAAAAAGAAGTTTCTTAAAGGAGACACATACACACATATACATACATGTTTATACATATATACTCACAAATACTTATATACACACATATATGAATGTATGTATGTAAATGATATGTATAGAAAGGTTATTAAGAGAATTTGTTAAGCAGTTCTGCATTAATGTAAAAGTGTACTCTCATGGATACTAAGACTGTAGAACATATATTAACCACTAGGTTTTGTTCATTTGTGCACCACAAAATGATATAGACTTATCAAGCATAGTGTGATGTTGCATGAAGTGCCAAAAAAAGAGGTTCATATCTACATATCATCTGGGGATACTTCAAGCTACTAATTTTTGACATCTCAATTAAAGATTCAGTGCATAAAGCCACCCCTTGCTTTATAGCAACCATTAGTATATTTAGCATTGAGAAAGAGCCCAGAGGGTATACATTAATTTGAAAGAGAGACAAATGCATGTTTAGAAAAATGGAGATGCCTGCCAAATAATGTATTTCCACAGAATGTTTACAACCCAAACACATCACATAAATTCAATTTCCAAGAAAAAAAGATCCAAAAAATGTAGGAAAAATGCACAAGTCTAGCATGCAAATATTGATTTTGTGAGTGCTTTTGAAAACAAAATGGAACAAATTGGTTGAGTTTTAGTGAAAAAGGATAAAATTAAGTATATGAAACACGTTTCCTTTCTGTAAGATGAAATATGCATTTGCCAACAAACAATAGTACCAAAATAAAATAATTGAAACTGTCTTCTTTGTTACCCTTTGGAAACCTTTAAATACATAAATCTGTATAAGGTTGCCAAGAAGATAGAAAGGTGAACATTTGTGATTTATAAACTTTCCAGAGGCAAATACTATTCTATTCTCATATTGTAAGTCCTAGTAGAGGACTGGATATAAAGTGTTCAGTAAATCATAGTAAATTTCAGTTGGGTAGTATATTCTTAATGCCCTGGCCACCAGAATGACCTGGTATCCACTTAAATATTCCCAATCCTTAAATTATCTGGTAGGTACAGTCAGGTGAGACAAGATGATAATCCACCATTAGTCCACTTTTGCAGAAACCCCCAGAAAAAAGAAGGTTAAATAAGAAGGATATAGTCTTTGACTTGTGCTAATTTTTAACAAAACAATGAAAAATACATGAAAAAGAGTAGAAGGAAGTTCAAGGTTGAACAAAGATAAGCAGGGCAGTTTTGTCACTATTATATTTAAATTTAATGAGTCCTTAAAAAAATCTTTTACAATTGAAAATGAATTGTATGTAATATCCTCTCTTCTGTTCTCTCTATGTAGAAATGCTCATGTTTGCTAACATTTAAAAAAAATTTAAAGACATACAGAATCAAAATGAGAATTTAGGACAAAATGCATTTTAGTTTGTGTTAATTTAAAATTTAAGAGATGCAATTATGCTTCTGACTACAGAAAAAGGAAAGGAAAAAATCCATGTTTATAGGAACAAACAGAGAATAAGAACTAGAAGTGTTTCTTTAGTAGAAGGAGCTCCCAGATAAAGAAACACCTTTACTTATGTAAATTGGTCTCCTATGGAATTTATAGTCATAGAAACTTACCTAAGATGCTGAGAAGTCTGGGGACTAGGGCAGAATCACACACATAGTAAATATTTGTCAAAGGCAGAATCTGAACCCTTGTATTCTTGACCCTTAAGGCCACTAGCAGGGGGGTTGGCAAGACAGTAATGGTGCAATAGTCAAATATAAAGTTGCATATTAAACTCCCCACAAATTGGATAGGCCAACTGATTCATAAAAGTCATACTTCACTGGAACTGAGGTCTGGGTAGTGGGGACTAGAAAAAAAAACCTGATCTTGGAGAGGGATAGAATAAGGTTAGAGAAGCCCTAGCAATGTTCACACTGAGTCAATTACTTTAGAACACATTTCTTATATGTTTACATACCACATAATGTCATAGTAGACTACCAACTGCAGTCTTGACTGCTTTATTGTTCCTAGGTGCTCACCTGCAAGAACGCAACTGTAATCCACTAGGATCTGGACTAAGAGGGAGAAGTAGAAGAAGTATATAGAGGTGACTGGTAGTTAAAGGCCCAGGCAATGAAGGTTGGCAGTTGAATGTCATGATATACAATATATAAACCCAGTCTTATAAGCTAAGTCAGGACATTGGCTCTAACTCATGATTCTCTGCTATGTGAGCAAAGCTAATTTTCTTTGTCTGCTTGTTTGCTTGGTTTTTTTAAGCCTAAAAGCAGATAAGCTATCCCTGATAAGTCTTGGGGATAAGGGCTGAATAACTTCCAAGACATCTACAACATAAAAGACCAGACCACAAAAAGTCAAACTCAGTAGTTGTTCTACTGCCATGAACATAAACATTTCTGTCTGCTGTAGGACATCATGCTGACCAAACATATGCTGTATGGAAATGAAGAGGGCCACATAGACCTAAATCATCTTGTATCATTGTAGAGGATGCTTCTATGCTATCGTCAAGTATTTTTTTTGGGGGGGGCAGTATTTTTGATAGCCTACAAATATATCATATTTCTCTATGCCTAAACCTGAACCATGATCTTCATCTGAAGATTTGAAGGCAAAGAAAACTATGAAGTTGTAACTTTGCCTTGGTCTAGAAGCAAAGTTTATATGCAAAATGGTTGATTGAACATGAGTATAGGGGCCCTGTTTGAATTATTAACAATTAATCTCAATGAAATCAAAGTGGTTGAGGAATTCTTCACCCTCAAGAGAGCCATAGGAGTTGCTTTGCCTTAAGATATTTATAATTTAGGCTTCCTGAATAAAGCACCTGCTTCAGGTTTTCAGGTAATAATTAGATTTTAAATTTAAACCAATTCAAGATAAAGACTCTGTACAGCAGAAAGAGGGTTGATCTTATTCAGAACACCTGTATTTAAACCTTGCCTGGGAAGCTTATTACCTGTTTTACCTTGGTCTCTTAAACTTACTGGGCCTAGGTTCTTTTATCTCTCAAGCTAGTGAAGATTTTTCTCTAATGGTCTATGACATCTCTTTCAGCTGCAGGCCTTAATTTTATTAATATTATCTACCACAACTGGGCTTGTTTGTGTATTAGGTGAATTGCCAATATTCTTTGCTCTGAAAAGCAATAGATTTAGAATGTAAGGTAGAGCCTCTAGGATTCAATCAACCACATGACCAGGAGCATGGTAGAAAGGTAGTTACCTGCTTTGGAAGAGCTAAATACATCCTGGGGCTTGTGGTAATTAATGGAAAGGCATGTTCAGTGACTTATTAGGTCATAAATATGAAAATTTGATTTCTGTTGATATCAGAGATTTTTCAAGAGGCAAAAAAATGCAGTGACTTGTGATTTAGTCCAACTGACAAGGTGATTATGCTGGTCAGCATGCAGATTTTAAAAAATTTGCCGGGACTAAGAGTGATACAATTTTATTCAAAATGAAAGTTTCCTTTTGGCACCCTCTGTATATTAGTGTTATTCTGGTTTTCATGAATGATAGGACAAAAATGTAGCTATATTTTGTTGGTTTAATTTCTATTACGATGATATGGAAAGTTATCTTACTGAACCATATACCAGACTATAAATTTAGTACAGGTGTCAAAATCCACTAGGATCTGGACTAAGAGGGTGAAGTAGAAGAAGTATATAGAGGTGACTGTTAGTTAAAGCCCCAAGCAATGAAGGTTGGCAGTTGAATGTCATGATATGCAATATATAAACCCAGTCTTATTAGCTAAGTCAGGACATTGACTCTAACTCATGATGATTGCAACAGAACAGAGGTTGAGAGATCACTTGTGACCACCATTAACATCTCAAAAGCTCAATATTTAAGGTGAGTCGATTAGTTCTGAGGCTACTGAGGCTACTATTTTATCTTAACAGTCAATATTTAACTCTCTTCCTAAATCTGTGCTCTGTTGAGTACTTTCCTGCTTCTATTTTAATACCTTGAATGTTAATACTTTGAAAAAATCTAGCAGACCCTCAGCTTTATATCCGAAGTATCTTGGATACTAGTCTGAAGACTGCAATATTCCAGTTCGTTCAATTCAATGATAATTTTTAAGCACAGATCCTCTGGTAGAATCAGGAACTGCAAAAGTCAAGGAGCAGGAGACTTCAAGTTTACTTTTCTTGAGAGGAAGCGGAGGAAACAAATGTGTAGATATATAAACAGATGAGCAACTATGTATATAGACAGAATAATTTGAGGGTAAGGAGACTAATTCACTCCTCCTACTGTGAGGCAAACCATAATCACTCACTCATTCTTTCACCACTAGACTCCTTGGTTCTTGACAAATAGGAAATCCATTTTCTGTGATATTTAAAACCTGATCCTTTCCCCCCCCACCCCAAAAAAACACACAATGTAACACAACAAAGCACATCAAAGAAACATTTTTTTTTTCTCAAGTATTGGCAAAAGATGATGGTAGCATGTTCTGTTCTAGCTTTGGAACGTGAGTTAGACCTTTGTAGACACAATAATTTCTCAGAGGATGAGCCATAATGATCAATTGTGAACTCAACAGTTTACAAATTGATCAAGTCATGGCAGGCTAGGTGGTGCAGTAGTGAAATGATAACCTTGACCTTGGAATCAGGGCATCTTGGATTCAAATCAACCCAGATATTTGGTACTTGTATAACTTTCGAATAGTCACATTCACAATCTGACTTAGTTTTAAATCTGAAAAATAAAGATAATAATAGCACTTTCTTCCCCAGTTTATTGGGAGGAAAAATGATATTTTTGTAAGTTAACTTTGCAAAGCCTAAAAAATTTTATATAAATGTTAGTTATTTTATTTATAATCAAATGTGCAGAATACATTCAAGGCAACTTTCTGGAGGAAGATGAACCAGTTTTTTTGGATGGGGAAGATTGAAGGGTGCCATGCTTAAGTTATAACAGTCACTGAGAAGCAGAATTCTGCTGATGCTGGAAGCTGTCAGCCTACTGGCTATTATAGGTAATGTGTTTAGAAGACCCTTCTGCACCTTTCCTCAGACTAAACACTCTTGATATTCCATTCCTCAGGCTGCCAATTCCTGACCTTATATATTGAGCCACTTAAGTATCTGGACACTTTTGATCTCAACTCTAATTGACTGAGGATATTTTCCACATTTTATTGGATTAGATCTAGAGGAGAAAGAATGTGTTTTCCAGATATTTTATTGTAAAGTTTATTATACAAATTAATCAATGGGTATACTCATCAAACAAGCCCACTAAAAGAAAACAAATTCCTTGATCTTTTCTTGGACCAACAAGGCATTTATTTTAATGGTTCTTTAAAAATTTTAATTTTTTAAAATATTTCTTGAAAAAATTTATTGCATTAAATATTTCCCAATTGCATGTGAAATTTTTGAGAATCTTTTTTTTATTTTGAGTTACAAATTCTTTCCCTCCTTCCCACCCCTCAGTTCTCCTTGAGAAGGCAAATAATACTTATTTTGACTATACATGTGTAATTCCATAAAACATCTTCATATTAGTGAACTAGCAAAATAAAAATCAAACAAAATAAAGCTATAAAAAAGAAAGTTAAAAGAAAGTATGTTCAACCTGTATTCAGAGTTCATCAGATCCCTCTTTCTTTTTCTTCATAGGTTCCTAGGAATTGTGCTGGATCAATGTCTTGATCAAAGTAGCTAAATCTGTATTAGTAATAGAACTCAGGTAGCTAATGCTCCAAAATCGGGATTTCATATAGTTCTCAAGGAAAATCATTTTCTATTCCTATCACTACCATGAATATTAGGTAATAAAACCATATTTCATCATAACTACATCCAGATCTCACTCACTTTGACTATTGTGATTATTTTAAAGTTGATAAGGAAAAGAAGTTGTCCCTAAAATATCATTTAATTGCATTAACCACCTAAATTTCTTGCCTCCTCCTATCCTTTTGCTGACTAGTCACTTTTATTTATTATGAAGATTAGAGATAGGATCAATGAGAAGGTCCTTGGGAAAGAAGTAGAGAAGTGATAAACATGATTCTCCATCACAATCATTAGAGATGGTGTTCATTAAAAATAAAAGTGGATAGTTAGGAATTTTCCATGACTGTCTATACTTGAACATTATCAATGCCAGAATTAGGTCCTATAACCTTATAACCTTATTGGATGGAAAAGTGGGAAGGAATGAAGATATTGTCATCATAATGTTGAGGACAATATAGGATCTTTTCTCAAGGAGTGATAAATGGAGGACAACACTCTTATCTACTCTTAGTTATCTTGCTAAATGCAACAAATTGGTATGAGACATTCTTAAGTACATTTTTCAACTTCCCCTAATGAACAAATGATAGGAATGGATAGTAAAGAATCAGAAAATGGAGTCTCCTGTGTACAAACAGAGGAAGAAACATTCTGTCATTAGGATGACTGTTACCCTTTGACCTCAAATGGAATTTTGCTACAATAATGTTAATGTCCCTAAAAAAAAGGCCTGGCACTTCTACATAATTTATTGTTCACTCTCCTTGTATACTGTTTCCCCATTCCTTCATTTCATAAGTCACATTTCTCCCAAACAAAAATTACCAAGAAAATTCCTCCCAGATATGGATCTATAGTTCCCTTGTACACAGTCAGATATAATAATTTAAAAGAGAAAATCGAGATATGATGGTAATGCCTTGAACTTGGTAGAGATGCTTCACAAATAATTTCCCACCAACCCATCTTTTCTTGAACTCTGTGAACCATTTTTTTGGGGATGAAGGGTGGAGGTTTGAGAGGAGGGACTTCATGTAGAACCATTAACTTACTGTTATAACTGAGTAAGGTATCACAAAGGACATAACCAATGCTAATGCCAATATGTATAGAGGAGAAGTGAGCAGAAATGAAGTCATTTTAGAAGGCAGAGGGGAGACATGATGAGTTAAACAATACCAGGTTCTTGGCATTACCTGCATCTTGCTTCTTGGTCTAGTACTTATTGTCTAGTCTGAATATTAATTCTTGAAGTTGTTTTCTCATTTCAGTTTCAATGTCTTGGATTCTGGTTCTCTTCAGAAACCGTGGTACAGGGGGAAGCAGGAGAACTCTGTGGCTCCCACCATAACCACATCAAATACTTATAAAATATGACTAAACAAATTTTAGAACTCATAAAATGACAGAGAAACAAGGCTCCCACTGAAGGCATACTAGCCAACATATGTGCTGGGAGCATATCCCAGCCCCATGTGGTTTTAACCCCCAGCTTTCCAAGAGAAGCCCCAGCAGGAGCTTTCAGGACAGTGGATCACAGGCAGCTGTGTCAGTTTCCAGAATTACCAAACCATAAGAGGCAAGAAAAAGGGAAAAGGTCAGTGGAGCTTGGCTAAATATGGGGGAGAGGATCCAGCCAAGTTGTTTCAGAGCTAGAAGCAGTATGAAGCTGTGGCTCTGCAGATGCCTCCATGTGGCTGCTTCAGAGCTTGCAGCTTTCAGATTGCAGGGGCACTAAGTGCTCTTGCCTTGAGCTGCTTGGATCAGGATCATGGTCTTGTGTGGTAGTCCTGAGGTATGTGACCAGGAACCAAAATTAGTGGGGGCTTCAGAGACTGCAACCTCCTAAAAGCTCCAGAAGTTGTGAAAAACCCTAGTTATTTGGGACAGAGCTATGCCCTTTGAAAGCAGAGTTCCACTGAGCCCCAAAGTCAAGTTCTTGACTGGCAACATAAGCAGGCACAGGAAGCAAAGAAAGCTCAGCAATCCAACTTTAGATTGATTTTTGGGGACAAAAATGATCAAAGCATGGAACAGGAGGAGGATAAAACAATCAGAATTCCCTCACCAAAAGCTTCCAAGAAAAATGGGGACTTGTTCCAAGCAATAGAGAAGCTTAAGAAGGATTTTGAAAACCAAATAAGGTAAGTGGAATAAAAATTGGAGAGAAGTGAGAAAGATGAAACAAAATCATCATTAGAGAGTCAACAATCTGACTGAAGAAAATAACACCTTAAAAAACAGATTAACTCAAATGTCAAAAGAGGCCCAAAAAGCCAATGAGGAGAAGAATGCCTTAAAAAGCCAAAATTGCCAAATGGAAAAACAATCTCAAATGTTCATTGAAGAGAATAATTCCTTCAGAATTAGAGTGGAGCAAATGGAAGCAAATGACTTTATGTGAAATCAAGATACTATTAATCAGATCTAAACAAATGAAAAAATGGAAGACAATGTGAAATATCTCACGGAAAAAAACCACTGACATGGAAAATAGATCCAGGAGAGACAATTTAAAAATTATTGGACAACTTAAAAGCCATGATAAAAAAAAACTAGAAATTATCCTTCAAGAAATTCTCAAGTAAAATTACCTTTATATTTTAGAACCAGAGGGTAAAATACAACTTGAAAGAATTCACCAATCAAGTCTTGAAAAAGATCCCTAAAAGTAGTAAATTTCCTAGGAATGTTATAGCCAGTTTCCAGAGTTCCTAGATCAAGGAGAAAATATTACAAGCTGCCAAGAAGAAGCAATTTGAACACTGTGGAAACACAATCAGGATAACAGAGGATGTAGCAGCTTCTACATTAAGAGACAAAAGGGCCTAGAATTTGATATTATGGAGATTAAGGGAGTTAGGATTCAAACCAAGAATCACCTAACCATCAAAAATGAGTATAATGTTCCAGGGGAAAATAGGATCATTCAAAGAGGTGGAGGACTTTCAAGCATTCTTGCTGAAAAAAAAACATAAATGAAAAGAAAATTTGACACTCAAACACAAGATACATGAGAAGGTAAACATGGAAAAGACACCATACGGAAGTTATCAAAGTTGAACTATTTACATGCCAACATGGAAAAATGAGAATTATAACTTATGAAACTTCTCAGTATGACTATAGGTGAAGGGACTATAAGTGTGTGTGTATGTATTTTATATATGTATATGTGTAAGTATATGTATGGATATACATATATATGTATACACATATGTCTATATAGGAGGGCATATATGCATGCGAATACATATGGGAGTGTGTGTATATATGTTCATATAGACAGAGGTCACAGGATCAATTGAATAGTAAGGGATGATATTTTAAAAGATGAAATTCAGAGCTGGAAGAGGAATAAAATGAGAGGAGAGAGGGAGAAACAGAATGGGGTTAATCACCTCTTATAGAAGAGGCAATGGGAAACTGTTAGAATGGAGGGGAAGAACAGAAAGGCAAAAAGGGAATGGGTCAACCTTACTCTCATTGAATTTGACTTATGGAGGGAATGACATACACTCTAAATTGGATATCTTGCTCTGCAGGATAGTATGGGGGAAGG
>JAQQSW010000563.1:19761-36852 GCA_028646575.1 Pseudocheirus occidentalis | reverse complement strand
GATGGGTGGATGGGTGGATGGATGGATAAGTGTGTGGGTACATATGTATGCATGTATTTTTATATACATACACATACAGCTATACAAAGGGTACACATAGCAACATATATAGAATTTAGGGGTAGAGTCCTTTGATTTCAACAGTGTAGGGAATTCCCAGGTGAGGAAAGGCCCTCTACTGATATAGGTCAGCATCTTCTCTGCAGCTGATAATTTTAGAGAATTGACTAGAACACAAAGATGAGGTGCTTTGTCTAGGGTCCTGAAATTCTACTAAGTGTCAGGGGTAGAACCTTAATTGAATTTTTTTTAGCTCCTAAGCCACATCTCTATCGACTATATCTCACAGCCTCTATACAAAATACAAAAATAAACTAAGTTTAGGAAGGAGGGATTGGAAAATTGCTATGTGAAGCCTATTTGCCATTGAGGGGACCTGTAATCCCCTCAAGGAAGGAATGTACTCTGTAATAATAATAACTCTCATGACTATCCATAATCAAAAGCACTATCAGCCCTTCATTCTATGTGACTTTGCTTTCCTGCTCTGAACATCTCTGGGACAAAAACCTTGGATCTTATTTGTCAAGCTATAACACAAACAAATGTTGCATCCCCACTGTGATCTTTTGAGCATCTGGGATTTGTTCCATTGAAAGATATAAATGCTTCCCTCCCCTCCTCCAACCCCAGTAACCTGGGGCTTTTGTTCCCAGACTTGGTCGTCCTCCAGCCTCTGAAGAGTGAACTCCAGAGAGTCACTGCCAGCTTGGATTCATCTCAGCAGTCACAACATAATCAGTAAGACCACAAAGCCAAAGAAAAAAGGAAAAAATGGTAAAGAAAGTGATCCAAGAGCAGAAGAGAGTATGTGAGACTCCCAAGATTCATATCGTCACATCTGTCCATCAGGGAACTGGATGATAAGACACTTGGTTCCTTTAAAAAGAATAATGGAGTTTAGTGATGAAAGGCTCAGGCAATAACCTGGAAGGAGTGATTTCCCTCTTGCCTCCAAATAAGGGGCTCTAGAAGCTATAAAGTAAAGTAATCAAATATCATAGAATCAAAGATTTAGATCTAGAAATAACTCAAGTGGCTATAAAGTCTAACCCCTTCGTTTTGTACATGAGGAGGTTTAAGCCATAGGAGGAAGAATAATTTGCCCAGGGGTCACTAATATTCTGGAGTAGAATCTGAACCCAGGTCTTCCTGATTTCAAATCAGTGTGTCAACAAGCATTTATGAAATGTCCATAGTGTGCTAAGTAAAAAGGGAAAACATGGTCCCTGCAACTCAGGAAGGTCACATTCTAATGGGGGATACAACTATGTACATATAAATTATACATAGTTCAAATAAGGCTTAAGCCAAGGGAATGGAGTAACCTGTTCACTTTACCATCCTGTGTCCTTCAGTGTAAAGAAAGATCCTTTGTAAACCTAAAAGTTCAGACCAACCCCATCTCTTGGTTAGTGCCTTGAAATGTTGCAAGTCCTCCACATAGATTGGCACACAGTGCCAAATAACTTTCTCAACTGATTGGTGGATTGGACCCTCATTGTGCTTCCCTAATTGACCATAGATACTCGACATCTGGTATATTCTTCCCGCCCAATTCAGCCATAGGAGTTCCAAGGCTCTTCTTCAGGCAGACCTCCAATAACATCTTCCTTAATCTTCCCCCCATGAGATATTAGCCTCTCTCCACCATAGTAACTACTTTTTATATATGTTGCATTGACTTTGCCACATACTTACCACCTCTCCATCACCCCTGCCATGAAGAGACAGACTTTCATTCCTGTCTTTGTATTCCCAGAGCGCATAGCAGGTACTTAGTAAACATTTGCTGAACTGAAGTATCATTATCCCCGTTGTACAACTGAGGAAACGGGTTTCCCCAAGGTAAAATGCCTTCCCTGAGATCACATAACTAGTAAGTATATGGCTTGGTGCAGAAACAATGGGCAGCCTTTTGGTCGTAGATGTTCTATATATACCCTTACTCCTCATCAAATTTTCTCCACAGCTTTCCTAACACTGGTAAATGCCCAATGTCAAACCATTTAGGGATTTATAAGATTCTTCAATTTATTGGATTGGAATTTAGAGGGTATATCTGAGTTTATAGGATTATTGAATCATTGATCAAGAGCTGAAAGGGATGTTAGGGGCCAATGACCCAATCCTCTCATTTCGTAGTGGAGTAAGCTGAAGATGTCCAAGGAACCACAGGAGGTAAACGTCATCAGTGGGCTTGGAACCTCCATCCAGTGGCGCTGGAGGCAGTAGTCTTTCTCCTGTAGCACAACATGACCCCCAACCTTCAAATCTCTGAAGCCCAAAGATTCCCTTTTTCAAGGAAAGATGCTTGAAGAAGAATCCTGCCCCATTTCCCAGGCTCTTATTATCAAATCCCATCCTGTCATCTGAGTCAATGAATGTCACACCTTCCCTGGGCTTGCTCCCCATGCTTTTGTCATGAGGCGAAGTTTTCAAAGAGTCTTAATGAAAGTTTTGCTCCTGTCCTCATTGTACAGTCTTGGGCTTTTGACAAACAAAGTAAAAAGGAGTCTGAAATGATGCATAATGAATCTGTTCTCCTGACTAGGATTATAATGGGAATAGACAGTGGCACCAAATTAATTCATTCTTGTGACAGGCAACGACAGCCATGGAACCTGCTAAGATTCACTCTGACTCTGGCTGTGAGGACTGAAGCAGAAATGGGTGACTTCCAAGAAGGAAGCTGAGGAAGGGTCTCTTCTTAAAGGGAAACAACTCCCCCTTTTCATTTGAAAAAGACCAAGATGCTCATGGGGAAATACACAAGGATGATTATCTTCAACACTATGCCAATTACAGACCCCCTATAAAATGATGATGAGATTTGGAGGCAAAAATGGACTTGGAGATCATCTCTAACCCCCTCAGTTTATATTTGTTGGGCTTGTGTTGTTGTTGTTGTTTTGTTTTGTTTTTCAGTCATGCCCAATTCTTCATGACCCCATTTAGGGTTTTCTTGGAAAAAATACTGGAGTGGTTGGCCCTGTTATCTCCAGTTCATTTAACAGATGAGGAAACTGAGGTAAATAGGATTAAGTGACTTGCCCAGGGTCACATAGCTAGTAAATATCTGGGACTGGATTTGAACTCATGAAGAGGAGTTTTCCTAACTGCAGACCTGATACTCCTTCCACTGTACTACCTAACTGTGTTTATACTCATTGCTTAATAGAATGATGGGTCAAAAGGTAGAGACCAAAGTTTTCATCAGACTCATTGTATATCTGTAGTATCTATCCCAGAAATGTATTGATATCAATGAAAATACATTATTATTAGATATATTATGACACCAATTATGTAGAGATATTGATAGTGTATATACAGGTAGATATGGAGATAGATCAGATAGATGGATAGATGACAGAAAGATTAATAGATAGACAGACAGAATGATGGATGGATGATAGATAGATAGATAGACAGATAGATAGATAGATATCTATATATAATCCCACCCCCACAACAATCTCTATAAATGTATATGAACCATCAAAGGATCTATGGATACAAGAAAGATAATCTTAGACCTTCAATAGGAAGAATACCTACTCTGTCCTATCACCATATGTTTGTGCCTGGGAAAGTCACCCCCATCATTGCTTTGACTAAATGACAACTTAGTGTAGCTATAGGTCAAATTCCAGTCTTTGCTCTGTCCTTTACTTCCTTTATGACCTTGTTTATGTAACTTTTCTTCTATTTCCTTTTCTTTCTTTTTTGGAGACAGCCAGGATTAAATGACTAACCCAGGGCCATATAGCTAGCT
Organism: Pseudocheirus occidentalis; assembly: GCA_028646575.1. Taxonomy (NCBI): domain Eukaryota; kingdom Metazoa; phylum Chordata; class Mammalia; order Diprotodontia; family Pseudocheiridae; genus Pseudocheirus; species Pseudocheirus occidentalis. The sequence continues at coordinate 33,014 of JAQQSW010000563.1, read as the reverse complement.
GGTAAGAATCTGAAACTCCATCTGAATTCAGTCTTCCTGACTTCAGGGTCCGTGCTCTATGTATTGGGTCACCATCTGTTCTCTTTGTTTCCTTTTCTCTAAAATGGGAGGACTGAGCTAGAAGCTCTCCTCCAACTCTTACTCCACTGAAACTTGTTCCAGGACAGTGTTCTAGGCTAAAGAGTCACATGGTGGGTTTGGCGTTGCCAGATTGTATCTTGAGAACTGAAATTTTATCCCTACTAGTCCTAACCAAATGAGATACAGAATGCCCTGTGCTTTGCAAGCCTCAAAGCCTTGTATATACACTAGCTTTCATTATGTGTATGGAGGCTCATTTCTTCCTAGCACCAGCCTTCTGACAAAACTCAGCATAAACCAAGAAATAATAAATTAGGCTTCCTGGGAGCTTCAGGGATTGGGGTATTGATGATTCCAATGAATTCAAGGAAAAGCCTCAAGTCATAAAAAAACGCTATTGTCCAAAAAAGAAAATTACCTTATTAAATAAAGGTCAATGCAAGAGAACTAGGAAGACAGTTTGGAAGTACAAGCAGAGATCGTTGTGAGTTCTGAGGGAAAGAGTCGTTACAGCCTGATGGAGATCAAGAAAGGCTTACTTGAGGAATGTCAAAGGTAAATAGGGTTTGGATAGACAGAACAGAGGGAAAGGGCACTCCAGGAAGTAAGACCTATATGAACAAAGATATGAGGAGGGCAATGATCAGATATGTTTTAGGGGGCACAGAATGGCCCCATTTGGCAAATATGGAAGATGAAAGGAACAGGAAACACTAGAAAGAGTGTGGACCTGAGGCCACAGCATCTGGCACTGAATGGTAATTGGTACACCACTTGCCTGCATAAGCTCAGGGAAGATTTTGACTCTCTCATTTCCAGTCTGTATGAGTGAAGGGAACTACCTTCCTCTCCTTGGGTCTCTCTAGGCTGGTCTATAAAAGCAAAGGGTTGTGGTGCAGTGGAAAGATCACCAACTGGAGTGGGGGGGGCGGGGTTTAAAGCCCATCTCTGCATGTACCTGCTAGCTATGCATCCTCAGTAAGTCCCTTAGCCCCCCTTGGTCACCTGTAAAATGAGGACGTTAGTTATTTCCATGCTCTCTGCTAGCTCTATATAATGACCAGCATTTATCTATACCACTTTTAGGTTTGTCAGTCACTTTACAAATAGTATGGCACTACAACCTGAGAGATAGGTACTACTATTATACCCATTCTAGAGATGAAGAAACTGAGGCACACAGGGGGTTAAGCAACTTGGCCAGGGTCAAAATAGGTAGCAGAGGCTACTAGATGAAGTACTAGTAAGAACACTGAGCCTGGAATCAGGAAGACATGAGTTCAAATGTGGCCTTGGACACTTACTAGCTGTGTGACCCTGGACAAGTCAGTTAGCCTCTTTCTCAACTCTAAAACCAGGCTAATAATATGAGGTAATATTTAGGAAAGCAATGGTCATGGTGTGTAGGCACTGTCATACAACATAGTAGGCATGGAATATTGATTAAATAATACTTATTTCCTTTCTTCCTTAAACAGTTAGTAGCTGAGGCAGGATTTTGAACTCAGGTCTTTCTGACTCCAGGACCAGCATTCTCTCTACTGCGCCACCCAGCTGCCTCATGTCCTAAGACTGCTTCATCACTGCAGTCCCTTCCAAATCTTACAAATCTTTTAATGTGGGTGATGGTAGAGAAAAATTGAAATGAGATGTAGAGCTCTACGAATTCTGATGCACCACAAATATTTTAAATGACAAATGTAAACTTTAAATGCACCTAATTCTCACAGTACAGAGATGATCAGAATTAGAAGGGGCCTGCAAATACTGAACATAGCATGTTGGAGCTGGAAGCAACCTGATAATATAGTATTTCCAGATAGGGATGGAACCTTAGGATAGAGAACAGAAGAGCTGAAAGGAACACCAGAATGTGAAAGGCAGAACTAGAAGCACCTTAAATAGTGTCTTATTTTTTCCAATCACATTGGAAAGACAATTTTTAATATTCAATTTTAAGATTTTGAGGTCCAAATTTTCTCCCTTCCTCCCTCTTCTTTTTCCTCCCTAAGACAGTCATCAATCTGATATAGGCTACATTGGTGTGATCATGCAAAACATATTTCCATTTTAGTCATGTTGTGGAAGAAGAAATTGAAGAAAAGGAAAAAAATAAAGTCAAAAATAGTAAACTAAAAGCAACTTTAGACTATAAATATGGAATACCAGGAAAGGATTTTTCAAAGAGTATGAAGGAACCTTAGCAAAGAGAATGTCAGAGCTAGAAAAGACCCTAAAATATAAAAACATTCTAGAATTAGAATAAATATTAGGACATAGAAGACAGAATCCAGAAGGAACTCGAGGACTTAAAACACAGATTGGAAGGGCTTAATGAGATCCTGGTACAATGACTATAGATTGTGAGACTTAGACTGAACCCTCCAGAGCAGGTCACTCAGTCTTTTCACTCCATAGGTGATGAAACATTGTCTCAAAGAAGAGAAATAACTTGTCCAAGGTCATGAAATATAAAGAAAGAACTAAGAATCCAGTCTTCTGATTTTCAATCGAGCACTCTTTCTGCTGACGGACCACTGCTAGATGTTTCTCCTCTAGAAAGAAGTAATAGTGGCCCATAAGCATGAATCTTGCACCACCCCTAACATTAGGTGCTTAGACAAGCAATTCACAGGAAAAGAGTTACAGAGATGGATTGGAGCCAATGACATCCCAAGGAGATTTCCATATCTACAGGAAACGGATGAACCTTTAAAATAACGGAGAGCATATTTGCCCTGCTGTTCAAATAGATTGCCACAGCAGTTTATGATATTACAATATTTATAAATATCTTTTCATTCCAGCCCACCTCTATCAGAAGCCACAATGCAATGTCTAATCACCGTTTTCCCTAACATTTGAAAGGCAATTATAAGACTGTATTAACATTCATCTTACAGGCTGTCTTAAAGGGCTCAATTGTTTAGCAAGGCTGTTGAATCATTAAGAAAGGCATTGCCTGAGATCATAACCAGTGTAGAGCTAAATTTGGCTTCCCATTTGGCTTCAAATCATCTAAGAATTCACTTGGAGTCAGATTCGAGGAATTAGAAGGAAATATATATATAAGATGATCTAGGCTGTTGGGACACCTGGAAGAATACTCAGTCTAATGACTCACATCAAAACTCAATCCTCAGAGCCCAAACAGAAGCGGAAACTGCTTGGCATCCTTCAATTTAGAGAGTCCGTAAGATGGGAAATTTAGAAAGAAAACATGCCCCATCTCTCCACTTGTATGTATTTGCACAGACTGCTGCCACCTCCTGCAATGCCTGAAATATTCTTCTCCCTCTTCACATCGATGTTTTGGAATCTCTCACTCCAAAAATCAGCTTAGTTATTAACTAAGGTTAACTAAGTTATTAAGTTAACTAAGTTAACTAAGCTATTAATTAAGTTATTAACTAATAACAGTTATTAACTGACCCCAGACCTTTGCTGATGCCCCAATTGTTAATTGTTCTATCCTCCAAGAAATTATTTTATATTTCTTTGGTATATTTAGCATTTATATATCTGGGTGTGTGCTGATTTCACCTCTTGCTCTTCTAGAAAAATGTATACTTCTTGAAGGCAAAAACTCTCCAGAGTTTAGTACATCTGAGCCATGGGGTGTGCTTTAAAATGCTTGTTAGATTCCTTCAAAATGTATTTCCAAAGTAATAATTGCCCTTTCATTTCTTAAAGATATGTCTATTTCTAACATCAAAGTTATGTAATTACACTCTGGTCATAATAGAAGGCAGAAAAGACCAATAGCTAGAGTACTGAACCAGCCTGATCTCTACTGAACTCTACCGAACTCTGATCTCTGGCTCTCTACCAAACATCCCTGGCTTTGGTTACATCAAATTAAGTCAGCAAGCCTGCTATATTCCAGACACAATGCTAAGAACTGGAGATATAAAGAAAGGCAAAACCAGTACCTGCCCTCGAGGAGTTCTCTTTCAAAAGGGCAGAATAAACAACTATATTCAAACTAGATAGATACGCACACATTTTGTCAGTCACTCACTTTTCAGGCATGTCCGAATCTCTGTGACCCCATTAGGGGGTTTTCTTGGCAAAGACACAGAGTAGTTTGCCATTTCCTTCCCTCATTCATTTTGCAGATGCTGAAACTGAAGCAAACAGGGTTAAATGACTTGCCCAGGGTCACACAGCTAGCAAAAGTACTTTGAAGTGTTTCCATTTAATTATTGATAGTTCCTGTTCTTATGAAAAGTGTATGTTCCTATGCTTTGTCCACTTACCTATTAACTTTCTTTGTATTGTTCTCATATACTTTATCAAGATATAGATATATAGATATATATGTACATATCTATATACAATTAGTTGTATATATATTTTATCATTCTACTAGAACTACAAACTTCAGGCAAGCACTGGGTCTTATTCAGTTTTGCTACCTCATCCTCTCAGCCCTTAGCAAAGTGTTCTATGTATACTTCAATATTTAAGAAATACATGATCTCCTCAGCTAGGCAAAGCATTTTTTTTCTTTTTTTTGCTTTTTGGAGGGCAGTTGGGGTTAAGTGACTTGCCCAAGGTCACACAGCTAGTTTTTGTGTTAAGTGTCTGAGGCCAGATTTGAACTCAGGTCCTCCTGACTCCAGGGCCGGTGCTCTATTCACTGTGCCACCTAGCCACCCTAGGCAAAGCATTTATTAAACTTACTATGCACTAGGCATGATAGTTAGCACTGGGGAGTCAGATACAAGCAAGTAGGATCATCCTTGCCTTCAAGGAGCTTCAAGTGTGGCAGCCTGGTGATGAGCCAGCTAGGAAGTGATGGGGTGGCCTGAGGCCTGGCAAGATCCAATAGGCACTCACTCAGAGCTGAGGGACCCAGGGGCAGAGTGCAAGGTTCTTGTGGAAGGGAAATGAGGATGACGGGCAGAGAGTGGCTTGTGTGAAAAGGAAACAGCCACTGTGTATACCTTCCAGCCAGGCGGATCACACCCTTGCTACAACGTAGTAGTTTCAATACAATTCAATCAAATTCAGCAAAGATATTTAGTGTCTACTAGGTATAAGGCACTCTGCTAGAAACTGGAGGGATACAGGCAAAAAAAGATGCATTCTTCCTCTTTCCAAGGGCTAATTTTACATTTTACTGGGAGTTTACAACATTTGTGTAGATTAGTAAATATGAGAGACAGATAGAAAGACAGAGACAGATGGAGATGGAGGAGACAGAAAGAAATGGCAACAGAGAGAGACAGACAGAGATAAAGAGATGGAGAGAGACACAGAAAGACACAGACACAAAGAGAGACAGAGACAGAGATAGAGAGACAGAGATAGAGAGATACAGAGACAGATGGACACAGAGAGACAGAGACACAAAGAGACAGAGACAGAGATAGAGAAATGGAGAGAGATACACAGAGAGACAGAGAGAGAAAGAGAGGGGAAGGGAGAGAGACAGAGACAGAGAAGGGAGGAGTAACAAATGCAGAGCAAAGGAGGTAAGCTATAACTTTCCTGTAGACATAATAAGGAGCATTTAGGATGAGAATGACAGAGTCAAACTAGAATAGATGAAATTTGAGAGTTGCTGTGACCAAAAAAGCTTGTGGTCAGCCTGGTGACAGGCCCTACCACTAGATGCATACTGGAAGCCTTGCCATGATCCACACTTTGAGACAACAGAGAGGGACTTTCATAGACTCTCAACATTTGTTTTGTTGTTGTTCAGTCATTTTGGGCCTGTCTGACCCTTTGTGACCCTATCTGAGGTTCTCTTAGAAAAGATACTAGAATGATTTTGCCATTTCCTTCTCAAGTTAATTTTACAGATAAGGAAACTGAGGCAAATAGAGTTAAGCAGCTTGCCCAGGATTGCACAGCTACTAGGTGTCTGAGTTTTGAACTCGGGTCTTCCTGACTCCAGGTCCAGCCACCTACAGGACACTGAACACACTTTTGTTGAATTGAATTAGACTGAATAGCACGATACATTCCTACATTCCTATCATTCAGTGTTCCCCTGGAAGGCATTTCCTTTTCTCCTCTGTTGTTAATTTGTCAGTCAGTTTCATATAGTAGGGACAGATAGGTAGTGCTTAAAAATCTGCGGTCTTTTATATCTCAATCAAGTACCACAACCTTATAAGGACTGAAGGTATTATCACCAACATTTTACCAATAAGGAGGCTGAAGCATAGAGGAGTGGAGTGCCTTGCCCACAGACATCCAGCTGCCAAGCGTGGGAAGTGGGCGATGCCACTCTTTTTAGTTTCTAACTCCCTATCACTGATTCTACCCATGACACCACAGAGCCAGTACAATCTCTAGAGGTACTCAACAAAAATCAAATCTCAACAAACCAATCCCGTATTTAAGCCAGAGCTGCCCCCTGGTTGGCAGGTCTACTCAGTGGTGAAGTAGCCCAAGTTTTGTTCAGTGTCTCATTAGCTCCTTTGAAAACTCCATCTCTTCGGTTACAAAATGAGCAAGTCGGAAAAAGAACTATCTTGTGCATCCTAAGATGGGCTGACGGTTGCCTGGTCTTGTATCCTTCCTGAGTTAACACTATACCAATTTGTGATTGATGTATCTTTCTTTTACTTAATTTTCAGGGTCATATTTTCTCCTGAAAATACTTCTTTGAGTTGAATCAGCTCAGTGTAAGTGAGAGGAAGGTAGAGGAAGGGAGGAAGGAAAGGACAGGAGAGATCCAAGTGTGACCCTAAGGAAAAGGAAAAGGAATGGAGATGATGAAGCTGATCTGCATGGACAGAATCTATAAGACCTGCTGTTTGTGATCCCCAGGGTTCAGATAATGGAATGTGAGTAAACATCCTATGTGCTGAATGTTTGATTGGGCAACAGAAGTCCTTTCACTCAGGGCCAGTTTCCTATCAGTTAGATCTGGGGAAATTAAATTTGAAACCAGAAAACTGTAGCAACCCCTATGGGGACGTTTACAAAATTCCTTAAGTTCCTCCTTCCCCCACATGACTTAATTTCACCTTTACTGTTTTTTCCAACACACACACACACACACACACACACACACACACACACACTTCAGCTTGTTGCTGGGTTTTTTGTCTTTGTTTTGCTTTTTCCTCTGTACAAAATGACTGTCCTTGTCATGAAACTTGCCTGGGGAAAATTCACAAAGAGATTCCATGTTCAAAAGGAGTTTCTGATTTTTCAGGTGATAGAAACAATGACTTTTCTGCGTATTGTCAATCTCGGAATTCCAAAAAAAAGTCTCTGGAAAGGCTAAGTCTTGCAGGTCAACTCAAGACTGTCCAGCAAACTCTAACACAGAATGTGAACTCTGTAAGGACAGGGACTGTTCATTTCCATCTTTGCATTCTTAGTGCCTAAGGACAGTACTTGCCACATAGTAGACACTTAGTGAAGGATATATCTAGTCCTGAGCTCTTAGCCATTATTCCCATCATTCCCTAGACTTCTCACCAACTGCCATGCAACCCAATCTCCCAACCAAGCCCTGGTGGACTTACCTTATTCACACCCAGAAACTGCTCCCACCTGCCCAGATCCTACCCTGATTGATTGACTGGTCACTTTCTACATCTAAACCAAGCTTTTTTCACTCTCTGGGCTTCTTCTCAACCTCCTGCCCCTCTTCCCAATTTTCAAGGTCTGGAAGCATGATCAAATCAACTCTATAATTTCTCGGAAAAGAGTGTGTCAATTGATTGCCTCTGCTTCCATTTACTATCCCAGTAAGTTTCCTGAAGCCTGACCACCAGTCACCTGTACATTTTGTCTCCCCCATTGGAAGTCAAACTCCTTGAGGGCAGCAAATATCTTACTTTTGTTTTCATATGCTTAGCACAGTTCCTGACACATAATAAATGTTTTAATGTTTTTTTCCATTCATTATTGGTTGATTCATTGACCAGAGAAATGGACACAGAAGAAAGGAGAGGTGGAGAGAATGTGACTCAATCTTCTCAGTCCCAAGTGGAGAATTGTGATGTCTGAAAACACACTGAGTCCTATTTGCCCCCTGAACATCAAGGAGAGAATCAAGAAGGGAGATGGGTACAAAGTTACTTCTCAAAGACTTTCTGTGCCCCCAACTGAGCAGTTCTGACATTAAAAAAAAGAGTGAGGCAAGTTCTGATTCTGGGCAGTGCTGGTGTGAGGGAGTACATGAGATGCCACCAGAGAAGCTTTGCAGCTCTTTGGATTTCCTGCTTCAGAAGAAGTAAGCCCCCATAGCCACTGTCGAATAAAGAGCTGCTATTTCACAGCACTGAAGGCAGCAGGGGACTCAACACAGGGACATTTCAAGGCTGCAATGACAGAAAGCAGGAAGAGCAGTGATCTCTCGTACTTTCAAGTTCATCAATGGAACATTACAGAGAGCACCAAGTCTACTGTCAGCAGCCTGGAATCCCATAGCAAAGGCTGCAGCCCTTGCCGAGTGGTTATGCTTTAGTGTGGGCTTGGGGAAATCCTCCTACAATTCAGCCCCAGGTCCAACTGTTCCTAGTCATAGGATCATGGGACTTTAGAGTTACAAAACACTTTAGAGAACACAGGATCAAAGATTTAGAGTTGGAAGAGATCTCAGATGTAATCTGATCCAACCTTCTCATTTTACAGATAAGAAAATGGAGTGTAGGAGAATTGTAACTTGCCCTGATCCCAAAGGTTTTGAACCCATGTACTGTGATCACACAAGAGTCAGCTCTTTACAGGGCAGCTGGGTGGCACAGTGGATAGAGTGCAAGACCTGGAGTCAGAAAGACATCTTCCTGAGTTCAAATCTAGCCTCAGGTACTTACTAGCTGTGTGACCCTGGGCAAGTCACTTAACTCTGCTTCTGTTTCCTCATCTGTAAAATGAGCTGGAGAAGGAAATGGCCAACCAAACCCATATATGTGAGACCCTGGACAATCATTTAACCCTATTTGTTTCTGTTTCTTCATCTGCAAAATAAGCTGGAGAAGGAAATGGAAAACTGCAGTATCTGTGCCAAGAAAATTCCAAATGGTGTCATGAAGAGTCAAACATGTTTAAAACAACTGAACAACAACTCTTCCCAGTTACTTTAAGGATGAGTGACAGAGTTGATTCTCCATTCACTGATGCAGATGACGACCCCTCCTTGACTTGACCCCTCCTTCAAGAGTTTCTGTATTCATGCAGGAAAAAAGGAAATAAACATTTATCACCTTCTATGTGCCAAGAACTTTGCTAAGTGCTTTTACAAATATTACTTCATTTCATTCTAACAACCTCATGCATCAGGTGCTAGTATAATCTCCACTTTACAATTGAGAAAACTGACACTGAGAGGTTCAGTGACTTGTCCAGGGTGTCACAGCAAGTAAGTGTCTGAGATCAGTTTTAAATTTAGGTCTTCCCTATTCCAGGCCCACAGCACTATCTGCTGTACCACCTAGCAGTCTTTAGAAATTATTCATTTTGGGGTTCCTAGGTGGTGTAGTGAATAGAGCACTGGACCTGGAATCATGAGGACCTGAGTTCAAATCAGCCCTCAGACACTTAACATTTGTTAGCTGTGTGACCTTGGGCAAGTCACTTAACCCCAACTGCCCCTCCATCCCCCTTCCAAAATGTGAGAGAGGGAGGGAAGGAGAGAGGGACAGAGAGAGACAGACAGACAGACAGAGACAGAGAGACAGAGAGAGACAGAGACAGAGAGAGAGAGGGAGGGTGGTAGGGAGGAAGGAAGGAAGGAAGGAAGGAAGGAAGGAAGGAAGGAAGGAAGGAAGGAAGGAAGGAACGAAGGAAGCCAATACTACAGAAAGTGGGGGGAGCCACAAAATATGAGGGAGAGATCTCTAGTGGGTTGGTCAGATGCCCTGTAGAGGATTTTCAGAAAGTCATGACTCCAGAAGAAAAGTACAAGATCATTTCCACGGTGCTTTCAACTTCTTCAAGAAGGCAAATTTCCTGCAAAAAAGATGGGGCTTGGGGCAGGGAGCCCAACCCTAATAGACTTGTCTGGATACAAAACTGAAAGCATGACTAACTAATGGAGAGACTCGGCTGATTTAGGATAATGCCAACAGTGAAAACGCAACAGTAAATTAGTCTTTTTCCAACCTGCTCTCTGAGGCCCAAATTACTGTTTTACTGTCTGCATTCCTAATGATGGTTGATATATCCTCTGGAAAAGGAATCCCAGATCTTCTTGATCTTAATTTAGCCCTGAAGCTGGGTTGTTATTGTAGCCAGCAGACACCAGGGCCAAGGAGAAAAGGGAGAAGGAAAGAAATAGAAAAGATATCAACCACATCTTTAGAAAAGCTATAAATACAGGGAGAGGCATAAGGTGGGCAGCAGCAGGCTCTAGCACATTATAAGCCAGAAACTGTGCATGAAAGGGTGAGTAAGGGATGGAACTAAAAAAGTGTATGATGGGCCAGTCACTTACTGAATGCAAGTGATGATGGATGGACCGCCTGCCAACACCATTGGCATCCTTATGATGTCAAGAAAAAGTAAGGAAGGCTCCTCAAATGACATGTGCCTCCCTCCCCTTTTGGTGAACTAATAGAAGGATGTGGAAAACAGCACAGAATGAGAAAACACAGATGGGTAGCCATCTATATAACTAGATGGGATGTCCACCTTGATGATCTCACAAACCCATTTGTATGTTTGCTTTAATAGGTGTAAAGATTAGACCTGTGATTTCACTGCTGAGGGGAATCCTCCTCCCCGCCCCCAAAAGAAATCACACATCACTATTTCTGAACAGGTCTCTGGCTGAGATGTATACTATAAACAGGCCTGGAGTGGTTACTATGGTTATGGCTGAGGCTCCGAGAATGAACAGACATTTTCTTGCTATTTCTGTGTCTTTAAAAGAACTATGACTGGCAAAAAATCTAAATCACCCTTGGCACTAAGCAGACGAATATAGGCAGCTATGTGACTCAGTGGATAAAGGTACAGTTGGCCTTGGAGTCAGAAGCCCTGAGTTCAAATCCTTACCTCAGGCAGTTACAAGCTGTTTGATGCTGGTGAATTGTTACTCTCTTATTCTTAAGTGAGGTTCCTCTCTCAGTCTCAGATTCCTCATCTGTTCTATCAGAATAATAATAGCACCTACTTCAGAGAGTTATTATGAAACTTAAACAGGATAATAAATGCAAAGCAGAGTATTACAAATGCTGACTATTGTATTATTATTGTTGTTGTTGTTATTATTATTATTATTATTTATAGTTGGAAGGGAATTTAGCCCAACCCCAAATCGCAGGAAGGAATCTAAGGCCCACAGAGATGAAGGCTCTTGTCCAAAGTCCCCCAGAGCAAGGTACAAACCAACTTTCCAAACCATTTTCCTTTCCATTATAGTACATCGCCTCTAATAGGTTAAGCCTAGATATTTAGAGTAGGGTTTTTTTTAAGTGGTAAATGTGACTCTTGACAATGATCTTTACCTTGCCTGCCTAGCTCTTGCTGCCTCCTATCATCAAAGATATTCACACTGAGGACCATGGAGAGGGCTATACAGCAAGAAATGCAGACCAATTGGAAATAAATCCTTTCAGAGCCCAACAAATCTGGAGACTTGACTTGGGGTCTACTGCCAACACCCTAGTCTGAGAGCTTGGGAGGAATCATGGTACTAGAGCAGTGGTTTTCAACCTTCCTAATGCCACAACCCTTTAATACTTGATTGTGGGTGTATCTGCATGACCTGCCTGGAGATGGATAGAGGAGCAGTGTCCCAGTTCCTAAGACCCTCAGAAATATGTGGTTTCCAATGGTTTTAGGTGACCCCTGTGACCCTTGTGAAAGGATCATTCAACCCCCAAAGGGGTCGCGACCCACAGGTTGAGAACCACTGTACTCGAGGAAGAATATTAAGTTTAATGTCAAAAGACATGTTTTGAATCCTTGCCAATATGTCCTGGGCAAATCATCTAACCTTTCAGAGCCCCAATGGACCTTATCTGTAAAATGGGGATAATAACCATGATGATGAAGATGATGATGATAATTCCTGTAGTTCCTACTTCAGAGCGGCTTTGTGTTACTAAAATGAGATTGCATACACAAAGGACTGAACTTGAGGTTTCATTGATATGGAGAACTCCTGGATGAGAAAATTGCTGCCAGTATATGTCAGCACCTTCTTTACAACTTCAAGTCTCAGAGAACTACCCCAAAACACTGCAAGTTGGGGGATTTGCCCACAGTCACCAAGCTAGTAAAGGTCAGAGGAAGGATTAAAACCCAGGTCTCATTGGCTCTGAGGTCATCTCTCTATTGACTCTATCACACCTGTGATATTTGCAAAGCACTGTATAAACGGCAACCATTATTAGCATCATCATTGTTGTCTTATTCTCATTTTAATTCAGGGGAGCTCATACAGGAACGGTCTCTTTTATTACTAATTATTGCTGTGGCTTTCTGCTTAGATCTAGAGAGTCATTGTGGTGCAGGAGCTAGAAAAGCCAGCCATGGAAATAGGACTCCAAGAAGACCTGAATTCAAGTCCTGCTTCTGACACCTCCTGAATCCATGACCCTGGGCAACTCAGATGTTCAGTGCCTTCTGACGAGTCTCTAACTGATAAGTTGCAGAGCAAAGTATTGATGTGTAACGATTGAGGAGTTTTTTCATTGGGAAGAATATCTTTTGCCAATGAAATTACAAGTCTAGTTCAGAAAAAAATATGATATTGCTATTATATTACTTCCCCTTGCTTGATACTGTCTTTCTCATCTGAAAAATGGACCCGCTGCTATTTCTCTTTCCTTCTATGCAAAAGAGGTTAGGGATATTTTTAGCTGTTTTGTCATCTTTCAGTCATGTCTGACTCTTCGGGACCACGTCTGGGGTTTTACTGGCAAAGACACTGGAGTGTTATCTTCTTCTCCAGCTCATTTTACAGATGAGGAAGCTGAGCTAACTTGTTCAGAGCCACACAGCTAGTAAGCGTCTGAGGCCAGATCTGAACACAGGTCTTTTGGACTTCATGACTCCGAGGTAGGAGATCTGGGTTCAGGTCCTTGCTCTGGCTCCTTTAGCCTCTCTAAGCCTTGGTTTCCCCACTTGTAAAACAGAGATCACAGGATCATAGGTTTAAGGTGCAATAATTACAACAGTTAACTTTTATACGGCACTCTGAGCTTTGCAAGGTGCATTACATATTACAGGGTGTCCCAAAAATCTCAATG
>JAQQSW010000563.1:0-19261 GCA_028646575.1 Pseudocheirus occidentalis | reverse complement strand
TGACTGCTAAACATCCCTGGTCACTAACCTATCCCTCAAAGATGCCCTTTTCACTCCAATTTTCCAGTTCCCCCACCATGCTATGCAATGTCCCCACCACTTATCTCTACCTTGATGAATCATCCCCACTCATTAAGGCCCAGTTCAAGGTTAAGGGCCTATACAATGCCTTCTTCGCTTCCCAGACCAACCGAGACAATCAGATTGGCCCCTTCGTGGCAAGTTTGCCATGCTAATCATTTGTGTTCTGTACTTGGTTACTGAAAGACATGCAGTCTGGCACTTGGTTATCACCTCCATTCACACTTATCTCTAATTACATGTGTAAGTTCTTCTTTATTCCATAAAATTTTAATCTCCTTAAGGGCAAAGATATTACAATGCCAATTTATTTTTGTCTCCTCTAGTTTCAAGGGCAGGACTAATCACAGAAAACGTGCCCAACAAAACATTCTGAATTAGATCATGAAAGTATCAGTTACCATAACAGACCAGTATAAAAAGAGATTTTTGCTTTGTACCCCCTATTAGAACATAATCTCCTTGAGGACAGGGGCTATCTCATTTTTATATTTGTATCTCCAGTACCTGACTAAAACCTAGTAGGTGCTTAATGCTTGCTGGGTTTTTGTTTTTTTTTTTAAGATGGATCAACTGACAGAAAGACCTACTCCACTGGTGCCAGAAGGTACTTTAAAAGGAAAAAGATCATCCTGTAAGCAATATGTCCAAAGATTATAATACTGCAAATAATAAAATCTAAAAAGCAATGTCAGGATTACAATAATCAGTCTTAGTCCCAAAGAACAGATGATAAAACTCTCTTCATTCAAATAGAAAGGTGGAAGACTACAGATACAAAGTGGCATATACATTGTTTATGAGGGGGCTGAGTAAATTTTGCCTAATCTTCTTTTCTCTTTTAAACAACACAGCAGGGGGTGAGGGGAGATGGGGGAGACATGGAGAAAAAAGAAGGGAAAATAACTGGTATAAAAAGCAAAGGACATTATAAATATTGTAAATTATTCTGTAATCAATCAACCAAGAAGAATATATTCAGCACCTCCTCTGTTGCAGACCCCTGGTGACAAAAATTAAATGAGGCAAAATTCTCACTGTTATGGTCACAGGACAAAGCTGCCTTATCTGAAATCAAGCATTCCATGTCTTGTACCTGATATAGAAATGGAGCATTTTCATCCAAGATGGCGCTCGCTAGCAACCAGGAGAAATTCACTCTGTGATTTATCCCAACACACAACCTCACACCAGTAGAGTGTTGCCTCTCCTCAGTGACACCCTGGGGATGCCTGGCCTGACTCCACAAAAGCCAGATTAGCTTTGGCACTTGCTCCCCTGTGTGAACATGCTTTCTTCAGCCCTAGAAGTTGGGTATTTGCTCTTGGTGATGATCTAGAGAAAACACACACAGGAGAACTTGTCATTTCCAAACCCCATCAGTCATCTGCTGAAAAACTCCTGCCCCCAAGTCTCTCAGTAGCAGCAACTTCTTCAAACTTCCAAGTTCAAATTCAGACATACTGATTCTTGATTTCAGATTTTTTTTTCTCATTGATTGATAAGAAGGTAAAACAATAGATATGTCTGATTCAAGAAGGAAGTGGAGTGGCCCAGAGTGAGAGCTTCAGGAAACCCAGATGCCATAAAGATTCATGCTTTCCCAGTGCTTGCATTACAACAGTGAAGTGAACTCCCTACTCTGAGTATGATTATCCTCATTTCACAGATAAGAAAACCAAAGCTCTGAAAAATTAATTGGTCCTTAAGCTAGTAAATGTCAGAGAGAGGTTTCAAGGGCAGTTCTTCCTGGCTGCCATGTCTAGTGATCCATTCACTAAGCCAAGTCATATCTTCCTGGGGACAGAGTGTGTGTTTTTTCCCTTGAAAACTAACTTAGCTAAATTCTGAAAGGTTCATCATAATTCTAATTCCTCTTTTCTAGGACAATCCTTCAAATACTTAAAGAAAGCTATCAGATCCTCTTCCATCAAGTCTCTCCAGTTACTCCAACAAATCCTCAATCGAATTAATGCTAGGCCATGCTGACTGCCCATGTCTGTACATATAGGGCCATAGGCCTTCCCATATAGGACCTTGAAAAGAGTAGGTACTGGGATGGCTAAGTGGCAAAATTCTCACTGTTATGGTCACAGGACAAAGCTGCCTTATCTGAAATCAAGCATTCCATGTCTTGTACCTGATATAGAAATGGAGCATTTTCATCCAAGATGGCGCTGGAGTCAGGAGGACCTGAGTTCAAATCCGGCCTCAGACACTTAACACAAAACTAGCTGTGTGACCTTGGGCAAGTCACTTAACCCCAACTGCTCTACTTTCCCCCTCCAAAAATAGAAAAAGAAAAGAGGAGATGCTCAATAAACACTTAGTGAGTTAAAATTATCCATATTGTGTCAAGGTGAAGGTGAGAAGGACTGAAGGATTTGGTGTGTGTCTTTTGGTTGTCTTCTGCATGGATGCTTCCCAGAATATTGGAGAGAGGGATGAATCAACCAAATCAATCACGTATTAAGTATTTATTCTACTCTCAGAGGCACAGGAACAAAAAAGACAAGGCAACTCAATTTAATGAGCATTTCTTAAGTTCCAACTGTGGTGCTTAGACAGCTAGGTGGAACAGTAATCAGAGTACCAGGTCTGGAGTCAGGAAAACTCATCTTCCTGAGTTCAAATCTGGCTTCAGACTCTTACTGACCATGAGATTCTGGGCAAGTCCCTCACCCCTGTCTGCCTCAGTTTCCTCATCTGTAAAATGAGTTAAGATATCTTTGCCAAAAAACTCCCAAATGGAGTCACAAAAAGTTGAACATAACAGAAATGACTAAACAACACGTATTGTGCTTAGCATGAAAAATACAAAGGCAAAATAAATAAATAAATAAATAAAATCTTTTATTATACTAAAAATGAGTCTCTGCTATCAAGGAGTTTAGATTCTGCTGGGAGAGACAGCAAACAAACAACAAGACATTTGTTGCTGTCTGTCCGTTCAGTTGTATCCAATTCTTTATGACCCCATTTGGGTGGTTTTTGGCAAAGGCATTGGAGTGGTTTGCCATTTCCTTCTCTAGCTCATTTTATAGATGAGGAACCTGAGGCCAATAGGATTAAGTGACTAGCCTAGGGTCACACAGCTAGTAAGTATCTGAGGCCAGATTTGAACTCATGAAGATGGGTCTTCCTGATTCCAGGCCCAGTGATCTATCCACTGTGCAACCTAGCTGCCCTCGAATAAAATATACACAGAATATATTAGAGATAATCAACACGATGAAAAAAAATGAAATGATCTATCCACTAAGAGCTTACATTCTACAAGGGAATGGGAAAAGATCTTGGTTCAAGTCCCACTTTTGGCATAATCTAGCTGTGTGATCCCAGGAAACTTAGCCAAGCTCTCAGTGCTCTAGGCAGTTTACTAACAATAGAAGCTGCAAAGTTACAGATAAATTTCCCATCTACATCTGTGGAGGAAGTTTCCATTCCAGGAGCTCTCTTGATTAGTAAAATCGCAGATCTGGACTCCAAAAAGGGCAATTTGGGTTACTCTTTGTGTTGCCCCTGTTTTCAGGGAAGGGAGGAGGGAAGGCATGAAAGGACAGCCAGGAGCTGACACTCCTGGGCAGCCAGCCCAAGCTGACCAGGTGCTCCTCATTTGCCCTTGATTAGTGCTATGCCCAGTGGAACTCTACCCTAGATATGAGATCTGGAAAGAGTCAGGGTGGGGAGAAGGCAACATGCCCAGAAATGCCCAAACTGGCTACTGCCCAGCCTTCTTCTAATCTGGGGTTAACAAGAGGACTTTCTATTTCTTTCCATAAATGTTCTTCCAACCCCTTTATCTGGCTCTGAAATCAACACAAACACCCAATTCCTGCTCTCACAACTGATTTTATGATGAGTTTCATTAATTAGCACCCAAAAGACAGGACAAAGGAAGAACTGCAAGGTTCGATGTAAGCTGGAGGCTAGCTCCAGCAAATATGTCCTTTCTCAGCCTCCTGAGTGACCAGAACGAAGACTTCACAGCATAATTCTGGCTCTATTCAACATTTCCTTCCTTTATGCAAGCCCACTGTTCTCATTTTTACTGATGGTGACTTCAAATAACAGAGAAACAAAAGAGCTAGACACCGATTACGCATTAGAGCTTTGTCATATGGGACTCAGAAGCTCCAGTGTCTTTGACTGGGTGAGTTGCCAGCCTCCTACTCTGTCTTCTTTTGTGTTCTCTAAAAAGCCAGGAGGCTGTAGGCAATGTGTCAGTCCAATGAAGGAAATAAGATTATCCAAAGGAAACTTTTCCTGAGTCCTCTTCCTTGGGTCTTATCTCTCCTTAGGCTGAGATGATCAAGCTTATGTATGTTTTATCTCCCCCCTCCCCATACTCAGCAGAAGGTAATTAATCAACCCAATCAATAAGCACTTTTTAATCACCTATTGTGGGCAAAGCACTGTGCTGAGTTCTGAGGATATAAAGACTAACATCAAATTGTCCCTGCCCTCAAGGGGTTTAAATTCTTGGTAGGGGCAGAGGAGGATGGGAAATAACATGTAGATATAGCCTTAAACATGAGTTTCTTGAAGACATCATTTTTGTTGATCTCAGGGCACTTTACACAGAATAGGCAGTCAAACAATTATGGAATTGTTGATTAAAAGCAGAGTGAGGCTAAGTCCTGTACATTTGTTGATTGCTGGAATCCCCAAGGCCCTCTCCAATACACTCACATTTCTCCCTAGCTAATGAGAAAATGAACTGGGAAAGTGATTAGAATAGGAATTCTTACTCTCTTTTCCACAACGGACCCTTTTGGCAGTCTGGTAAAGTCCTTGATCCCTTTCTCAGAATATTTTTAGATGCCTAAAATAGAATACATAGGATTTCAAAGATTATCAATTACATCCAAATCCAGTTATCAAAAAAAATATTTTAAGTTTCTAGACTCTATATTAAAAGCCCTTGGATTAGAGGAATGAAGGCTATATGAGTTTCCATTTCCTAGCACATGTTTCTATACACCTTTCCTCATGGATGGTACAGTATCAGTTACTAGAAAGCTAGATGTTCAGAAAAGGAATTCAGATAAAAATGCCCCAGTAATACCCATTCCCCAGTAAAAATCATCTCAGCAGATTGGCTAAACCAGGTTGAGGATTACTGATAGGCCTCAAACCTATCAATGACTTAGGGTGATATCTACCCCAAGCACATGAAGAGATTTCCCCAAGTAGAATGAACAAATGAGAGTGGTTTGTTTCAATGGTCATTCACTTGTTTAGAGTTTAGTCAGACATTGAAGATTCCAAGGTCATCTACTGAATCCTGGGTAACTGTCAGTCATCTTGACTTTTGTCCTACTATTTGGTGATGCTGGAAGAGAGGCTGAGGTTGATGACTTTGTGCAGCTCTGCCTCACTTAAATCTAATTCCAAGTCAAGGTGTCACCTCATAGTGTCATTGGTCCTCTTAGAAAAAGAATATGAACAAGGCTGGTCTAGAAAACAGATCACAGAATTATGACTCTAGATCTAGAGAGGAGCTCAAAGGCCATTTAGTTCAACCTCCTTATCTAACAGCTGAAGAAACTGAGGCTCAAGGAGGTTCAAGAATTTGCCAATGGTCACACAAGGATCTGACACCAGAATCAACACTCTTCCCATAGAACCAGACTTCTTTCTGGTTCTATCCTTTTTTTTTACTCTGATAGGAGAGGTCAACTCTCTCTCTAAGGACTGGAAGAAAGGATATCTATCCATACACTGTGAAAAGGATAGAGGTACAGTTGAAAGCAAATATGATGGGTCCAAACACAGTGGTGTCAGAAAGTTGACCCCCAATTCTCCCAGGTCCTGGACCTTGTTTGTGTTTTCCTCAATATCATTCCATCATCATTGTCGTTTGGGAAACAGTGAGCCCATATTACAGACACGGCTGTCTAAGTCCTCAAATCCCGTGTGAATTTCCCCATAGACATTTTCATCTCTCTTATTTAAATCCTTGTCTTTTTCGATTAAATAATCAACTCGTTTATGGCCACAGAATGCCTTTCCCTTTCCCAAAATGTAAAAGTGCTCCATGCACTAGCTAGGAAACTGGAAGAAGTGTGCGCCAGGGAAAAAACATAGCATGCTTGAGCTGCAACAGAACAAATGTTTGCTAATTTTTTGTTTAAGGATTTCTAGTTTCCTGACTGCTGAAATGAGAATTTTTGTGTTTTGAATATGCTATAATTTATGCAGAAGACATTCAGGAGCTATTTCAACTAAAGCCAAGTTTAAAATTATCCAAACATCCTTGGAGCCAAAAAAGCCTACTGAAAATAGTTGCTAATTGAGCTGTTTGGACAATAGGTTTCTTTTTTTAGGGAAGAGGTTGGGGAGTGGGGGAGAGGGATAAGCAAAGAGGGAGGTAAAAGGGATACAATGGAAGTGCTCAAGTAATCAGAGGCATTTGATATAACACCAGAGTATTATACTCCTCCCTGTATAATAGGAAATTAGATTCTTACTTGCTAGTCTTGAGAACTTATAAGAATTGGAAATTATAAGGGTGTGGGGGGACAGGCACACTAATACATTTTTGGTGGAACTGTAAATGGGTCTACCCATTCTGGATCTCAATTTGGAATTATACAAGATGAGTGACTAAACCACTCATCTCATTTGGCCTGAGAAACCTACTTCTAAGCATATGCTCCCAAAGTATGCCCCCACAAAGCAAAGGCATGTTTGTGTGTGAAAATATTAATGGTGTCACTCTTCATGGTAACAAAGAATTATAAAGTTAATGTCCATTAATTTGGAAACAGCTGGGGAAAAGAACTGTGGTATATGATTACAATGCAACATTATTACGTAGTATGAAATGACAAATACAAAGAATTCATAGAAATGTGGGAAGGCTTCTATGTACTGATTTTTATTTGTGGTACCCTGAAAAGTTTGTGGGCTGTCTCTTCTCTACCGCCATTGCCTTGAGTCCCCAACAGCTATGTTCCCCTCCAATTTAGCCACTGTGACCAGCACCCTCATTTTATCTAACCATTTAACATCAACTATGAAGACATAAAAACAGCAAACATTCCCCCAATAACTCAGTGGCCTAATCTTCCCAAGTCGCTTCATATCTGGGAAAGATGGCTCAAAATTTAGGTTAAGAGAACAATGACAAGGTATTTGAAGTACAATAGGTAAGGGGTGGTGGGAGCTGGGACTAAGGTAGTGACTATGTGAGTAGAGAGAAGGGGACAGTTGTGAAAAATGTTGCAAAGACTGAACCAACAAGGTTTCTCAATTGATCGGCTTCTGGAGGTGTGAGAATAAAAAGACCATGATGATTTCAAGGTTTTAAGGATGGGTAACAAGAAAGATGGTGATGCCCTAATGGCAATAGGAAAGTTAGAAAGAAGGGTGGATCTACAGGGAAAGACAATTGTTCAGTCTGTTTCATTCTAAAGTGAGAAATTATTTAAATTTTTTAAAAAAACAGGAGACATTTTAATGAATAAATAGGAAAGGAGCACTAAAGACTTAGCAGCATAAACTTATATTTTAAGTTCTTCACTGACCTGGCTGAAAAAAAAATCAATAAGAATTCACATTTTGGTTTCTTCATCCATGCTTGTTTTGTTAAAAAAAAATTGTTAAAATGGCAAATACCTTGTGGTAGTCCAAATGCAGTTTAAAATGAAGCAAATTCTATTTTGATGTAACTATGCAATAAATGGGAGTACACCATCCAGTGACATGGATTGTGAACAACCTATAACTTCTTAAAATGCCCAGCCCTTTTACATGTATCCCAATGCAACTTCCCATTTCATTGCGCTGTTTGCTATGAAGTGTTGCGGCATTTCTATTGGATGTCTCCTGGTGACTTCATGACTACTCTTTGGGTGACTTCATGACTACTCTTTGCTACCATCTGCTGGGCTTCAGCTACTTAGCCTGTTCAGGGCCCACTACCTCTCTCTACTACCCTTGGCTCAGTTGCAGTGGCTAAAAAACCTCTTTCTGACAGCTCTTTTAGCACATAGCCATGAACTAATCATTAAGACACTCAAAGAGGCCAACAGCAGAATGCTCCAGGCTAGGATTGTCTGTTCTTTTAGACTGACTTTATCTGAGTTTGGTTCAAAATCAAGGGATTCAGGCAACTATCTCAGAAGGTTTAGGAAATTCCTTTTAACTCCTATTGAGTGCTTGACTAGGATCTAGTATTTTCAAAACCAATTTTGAGGACTATGCCAGAAGCAAATCCAAAAGAGTTCTGTGCTTACTGCTGCACTGTCTTCTTTGACTATCATGTAAATGACTGAAGAAGGGATCAGAACCAAAGCCAGGTGAGAGAAGCAAGGTCATTGTCCTTCACCCCCATATCTCTGGTTGTTAATGTATATCTTCCAGCCAAAATCTCCCTGCTTTCCTCTAATATTTTGGCGAGTGCAAATCCACGCTGTCTTATTACAGATACAAAACCACATTTCAGCCAAAACAAGCAACATGGTGCTAATAACCTCCTGCAGTGGAAAGAATAGAAACTAAAAGTCAGTAGACCTGTGTTCTAATTCTCACCCTGCATTCTGATCCTTAGTTTCCTCATCTACAAAATAAGGAGCTTAGAGGAGACAATCTCTAAGATCCCCTTCAGATCTAATCATAACACGTTTCAAGAGGGTAACCAAGAAGGACTATGAGAAAAAAAGAGAGATTTTATCACAAAAGAGGGCCAAGCCAAGAGGAAATGGTACCAATTTCAGCATAAGGGATATAAACTAAGATATTTTGATGGTGGCATTTATTAGACAATATTAGATTTCTCAAGATTGGGTTCATCTTATATTTGTCCTCTCCTCCCCAACTCCTGTCCTCATACAAGGGGACTTTGGCATACATATTGATATTAGTTCAAAAACCCTAACTGGCCAGTTCCTCAAATTACTCTTTTAATATGACTTACTCCTCCACCCTACCCCAGCTACACAGACAGATGATCATACTTTTTATTTTGCCTATAAATGCCCTTCTTTCATATTTATAGAGTCTGAAATTTCTTTATCAAACTTTTGTTCTTCTACCTCTCCCTCTGCCTTGAAATCTTTAATCCTGTTCTTTATCCTCACCATGACCTGCAAACTATACACCCTTCTTTCCTAGTTATCATCCCTGCACAGGTTACAAGCTTCCCTCTTCTCCATCATAACTCCTTGTTGAACATTTCAATTCTACACTGTTCTCTTGTCTCAAGTTCCGTGTCCTTTTACCCTATTAACAATCATGCCCTGACTAACCTCAACCTTGGTTTCCTCCCACCATCTACTGCCTTCACTCCTACTCATAAGCAGCTTAGCATACCTAGAAAAATCATGAAACTGTGCTAACTGGATTTACTACAAATTTGTGATATTGACCTCAACTGGACTTTCACTAGGGCAAGGCAATCCTTTTACAACTCACTAACCATTTCCCTATTCCACTCTTCACAATATGTTTTCCAAGACCTTTCAGTTCCCTTCAGATCTTCCACAGCTCCCCTTCTTCTAGTCCTCTTGGCTGAAAACTTGTCTTATATTTAAATGAAAAAAAATGAGACTATTCATCATGAACTACATTCCCTCTTTATCTCACATTACTGAGTTACTTATACCAACCACCTCAGCCATTTTCAACCTGTTGGTTGCAACTCCTTTGAGGACTGAATGACCCTTTTGCAGGGTCACAGGGGTCTCCTAAGACCATCAGAAAGCACATATTTCTGATAGTCTTAAGAACCAAGATACTGCTCCTCTATCTGTCTCCAGGTGGGTCTGCCCACATGCAGATATGCCCACATACAAGTATTAAAGGTTTGTGACATTAGAAAGGTCGAGAACCACTGCACTACCTCTTCCTTCACCCTGTCTCACATGAAAAGGTGGCTCTTCTTATCAGAATAAATAGCTCTAAATGCACAAATGATCCCATTCTATCACATCTTCTCTAGCACACTGTCCCCTATTATCATCATTCTAACTAATTTCCACTCTCTCCCTATCTATTGCCTGATTCCCTACTGTCTACAAACTTACCCATGTCTTCCTCATCCTCAAAAAAAACAAAACAGATTTGATCCATCAGTCCACTCATATCCCTTCTCCCCCTTCATGGCTAAAACACTTGATAATTCCTTCTACAAAAGATTCCTCTCTTTAACTTCTTTTTTTTCTCTTAGTGCTACAGTCTGACTTCTGGTCTCCATATTTGACTGAAACGGCTTTCTCCCTTTACAAATGATTACAAATGATCCTTTAATTGCCAAGTCAAATGGCCTTTCCTCAATCCTCACCTTCTTGAATTCTCTGAAGCCTTTGACACTGTTGATGTGTCTTTCTTTTTGCTATTCTCATACCTCCAGGTAATCAGAATACTTCTCTCCCCTAGCTCTCCTTCTGCACATCTGACCATTGCTTTTTTAGCTTTCTTTGAACTTCTGAGGAAGAAACCTTCTGAAGCCCTCTGAAATTCTCCTCCAAACAACTAGAAAACTGTCTCAGAATCGATCTAGGAGCAGGGAAGCAGCTCACCCTCCTGGCAGGAAAGGTCTGTCTTACTGGGTCAGAGTGGAGTGAGGTCCAAGAGCAGCAACAGCAGAAGCAGCCAGCCAGCCTCACAGCAGGGGACCTGCAGCAAAGTTCCAAGCCTAGCACAATTCATCATGAAGGGCTACCCTCTTGCAAACCAGCAACCCCCTAGGCAAGCGAACAATCTGGCAGCACAACCACATCAATAACAAAACGAACAAAAAACATAATGATTATCTCAATAGACACAGGAAGTCTTTGACAAAATATAGCATTCTCATTTTAAAAAAACACAAGTGAGCATGGGAATAAATGGAGTTTACCTTAAAATGATAAGTAATATTTATCTAAAACCATCAGCAAATATTGTGTGTAATGAGGATAAGTTAGAAGCCTTCCCAGTACAATTAGAATGTCCATTGCAACCTCTATTATTTAATATTACAGTAGAAATGTAAGCAATAGCAATAAGAAAAGAAATTGAAGGAATTAGAATAGGCAATGATGGAACAAAATCATCACTCTTTGAAGATGATATAATGGTAGACTTACAGAATCCTAGAGAATCAATTGAAAAACTATTTGAAATTACTAACAACTCTGGCAAAGTTGAAGGACACAAAATAAATCCATATAAAACATCAGCATTTCTATATATTACCAACAAAGTCCAACAGCAAAAGACAGAAAGAAAAAATTCCATATAAAAAATATAAAATACTTTGAAGTCTACCTGCCAGGACCAACCCAGGAACTCTATGATCGCTACTATAAAACACTTTTTGTACAAGTATAGTCACATCTAAACAATTGGAAAAATATTTATTGCTCATAGGTAGCCTGAGCCAATACAATAAAAATGACAATTCTACCTAAATTAATCCATTTGTTTAGTGCCACACCAATAACACTATCAAAAAATCATTTTCTAGAGCTAGAAAAAAAATAATAACAAAATTTATCTCAAAGAATAAAAGTTCAAGGATATCAGGGGAAACAGTGAAAATAATGTGAAAAGGGTAGTTTAATTGTTCCAGATCTCAAATTGTATTATAAAATAGTAATTATCAAAACAATCTGGTACTGGCAAAGAAATAGAGTGTTGGATCAGTGGAACACATTAGGTACAAACTATATTGTATTAAATTATTGTAGTAATCTAGTATATGGTAAATCCAAAGATCTATGGTTTTAGAACAAAAATGTTATTTGACACAAACTGCTGAGGAAACTGGAAAACAGAGTGGCAGAAACTAGGTATAGACTGACATCTCACCCTGTATACCTATATATGATCAAAATGGGTACATGAATTACACATAAAGGGTGATACCATCAGCAAATTAAAACAGTATGGAAGAGTTTATCTGTCCAATCTGTGGATAAGGGAAGAAATTTGGACAAAAGATATAGACATCATTACAAAATGTAAAATATATAATTTTGATTATATAAAACTAAAAAGTTCTTACACAAACAAAACTAATACAAACCAAAATTATAAGGAAAACAGAAAACTGGGGGGGGGAGGAGGAATTTTACAAAAAGTATGTCTGATAAAGGCCTCATTTCTCAATATATAAATGAGTCAACTTTATAAAAATACAAGTCATTCCCCAATTAATAAATAATGAAAGGATATGAACAGGCAGTTTTCAAACAAAGAAATCACAGCTATCTATAGTCATATGAAAAAAGTGCTGTAAATCACTATTGATCAGGGAAATGCAAACTTAAACAACTCTGAGGTACCACTTCAAACCTATTTGAGTGGTTAATATAACAAAAAAGGAAAATGGTGGATGTTGGAGGGGATGTGGGAAAACTGGGGCAGTAATGCACTGTTGGAGGACTTGTGAACTGATCCAACCACTTTGGAGAACAATTTGGAGCTGTGCTCAAAGGGCTATAAAGCTGTCTTATAAAGGGCTAAAGTGCTTTGATCCAGCTATACCACTGCTAGGTCTGTAGCCAAAAGACATTCACACAAAAAAGAAAAAGGACCTATTTGTACAAAAATATTTATAGTAGCTCTTTTTGTGGTGGATAAGAACTGAACATCAAAGGGATGCCCATTATTTGGGGAATGGTTAAGCAAGCTATGATATATGAATACAATGGACATTATTGTGCCATAAGAAATGACAAGCAGTATGATTTCAGAAAAACCTGGAAAGACTTATATGAACTGATGCATAGTAAAGTAAACAGAACCATGAGAATGTTGTACATAGTAATAGCAATAATGGTTGATGAAGAATTGTGAATGACTTAACTAACAGTCCCAAAGGACTGATGATGAAGCAAAATATTCACCTCCAGAAAAAGAACTGATATTGCTTGAATACTGACTAAAGCAGGCTATTTTTCACTTTCTCACAGGAGGAATGGGAGGGGAGGGGAGGAACTGAAAAAGGGATCAAATTTAGAGCACAAAACTTTAAAAATGTTCAAAAATTGGGGCGGAAAGGTTTCTTTGCTGGATCTTCATTGAAGATCTTCATTGACACTAAGACTGGGTGTCCTCAAAGACTATCCCTGAGACTCTTCTCTTCTCCCTTTATATTATTCATTTTGTATACAATATCAGCTCCTGTGGATTCAATTACCATCTCTATGTCAATTTTCAGATCTATTTTTCCAGCCCTAACTCCTCTCTTGACTTCTAGTTTCCAATTTCCAACTCCCCATTGGAAGTCTCAAACTGTATATCCAGGTATCTTAAACTTAGTGTGTCCAAAAATGAACTCATTATCTCCCCCCCAAAAAATTTCTCTTCCTAATTTGCCTACTATTGTCAAGGGTATCACTATCCTCCTCGGCACCCATGCCTGTAACTACTGCATCATCCTCAACTCCTCACTCTCTCTTCCCCCACCCAAATTCAATTAGTTGCCAAGAACTCTCAATTCTACCTTCCTCATCTGTCATATTCGCCCTTTTCTTTCCTCTGCTACTACTATCACCCACGCTTAGGCGTTCAATCAACTTACATCTGGACTATTACAGCAGCCTGATGATTAGTCTTCATCACCTCAAGCCTCACTTCACTTAAAATGACAATTACAGTAAAAAAAAAAAAAGGTAGCCAGCCACCAGCAATCTCACAGCATCAGTGGATGAATACTGGGCTGTCTTCCATTCAAAGATATTGAATGGAAACTAACAGCAATTCATGGTATTAGCAATGTCCAGTGCCTCTTTTAAAGTTTCAGAACAGCATGAGCTTTCTATTCTTCCATTCGGCTTTCAAAGTGATTTCCCTAAGTAAATCACTTCACCTTTCTCAGTATTGATTGCTTCATGTGTTAAACAGGGGTAATAGCATAACCCATAGGACTAGTGTAAATATCAACAAATAAAATATGTAAAGTACTTTGCAGACCTTGAAATGGTACCTAAATTCTCACTATCATAATCATCACTCATAGCTAATTCAAAAACTGGAAAGGACATGGCAAATCCCAACATGACTTTTCCAACACATCCATAGGGACAAGAAAGAAGAAACACCAGTAGGCACTATAAAGCAACCAAAATTTGGCACAAAAAAGGCCACAGAAATGGTCAACTTGATCTTCCTTGCTTTTTGCCACTTGATTGAGACCTAAAAACCCTCCAGCCTGAATCTCTGTTCTAGCAACTAATTTTCCCATATATGTTATCCTCTTGGATTTCTACCCTCTGTACTCTTCCCAGCACCAGCTTGGCCTAGCTCTTTTTTCCACTTATCCCTTACTAATCTCTCAACTGAAAAGCCTCACTCTTTGTCCCTAGTCAGGGATTGCCCTTCCCTTCCCAAATAGTTTCTTAATCCATGACTCAAAAGGTTTTTGCTTGAAGGTTTTTTTCCATTTTTAGGGGTCTGAGAAAACCTGGACTCCATTGGTTTTTCAGGATCAACTCTGAACCACAGAGAAGCATCAGAGTGGAATTCTGCTGAAAGTGGGGCAAGGAAAGCCACATTTTAAGAGCATTCTATACCTTGTAAAAATCATACCTTTAGGACTCCTTTATATTGCCAGCTCCCACAAGACACTCAAAATAGCATTCAAATTACCAAATTTGTACACTATTTTTTGGAAATGGAAATAGGTCTATTTCATAAAGTGAGCTTCAATTGTATTAAAACAAAGGCAACATTTCAAATTTCTTAACCTGGTTGAGCTATTCAGTAGAAATAAAATTATTGTTTGAGAGTCAACTATTGCTTTCTAAGTTTTGTTTCTGCTTAATAATAGTTACAGTATGAGAGTGAATGTTGTTTTCCAGATATTCTTATTGTAAAGGCAAGAAAAGAGAAAGGGAAGGGAGCAACCATTTATTAAGCACCTATTATGCACCAAACACTATGCTAAACACTTTACTGTCGATCAAAACACATTTAGTAAGCACCTATTATGTGCCAAGCACTATGTTAAAGGCTGAATGCTATATGCAAATATAATCTCACTTGATCTGAAACCTTAGAACCACAATCCCATACCAAATCAAATTGGAAACATAAATTTTCATCTGAAAGAAACATTTCAGACCATCAATTTGAGCCTTCATTATAGAGCTGAAGAAAATGAGATACAGAGAGGTTAAATGATTCATCCAGGAACACACAGGCAGAATTTGGATCCAGATCTTCCAAATCCAACATCCCATTCACTACAATGTCTCCAACTGGGACCATTTCTCATCAGTAATTACTACCCCCACAGACACATCATGGTGCACTTAGGTAATACAAACATCCCAACTTCATCCAGTTACCCATCATATAGACAAAGAATAGAATCCCTTGAAGT
Organism: Pseudocheirus occidentalis; assembly: GCA_028646575.1. Lineage (NCBI taxonomy): Eukaryota > Metazoa > Chordata > Mammalia > Diprotodontia > Pseudocheiridae > Pseudocheirus > Pseudocheirus occidentalis. The sequence goes on along the minus strand of JAQQSW010000563.1, from coordinate 3,861 downwards.
TTTCATCTAGAGACCAGTTCATACACAGGACTAGTTGATAAAGAAATTTCAAACACCATGAGTGTACAATTCTTCAGGATTCATATTTATTCTTTCAATTAGCATTTATCAAGCATCTCATATTTTCAGACACTATGCATTGAGGATATGAAGGCATGTGTGAAAGAAGAGTTCACATTTTAATGATAAAAATTATGTATACATAAATAAATCAATAACAAAAACAAAAAGTAATTTTAGGAAGTAGAATGCTAACAACTGGAAGAACCAACAAAGCATTCATGTAGGAAATGATATCTAAGCTAAGCTTTAAAAAGAACCAAGGATTCCAAGAAGTGGAGAAGAGGAATGGAAAACAGGGGAGATGGGGAGGGGGAAGACCAAAAGTTGTTGCAGTAGGAAATCCATGGGACCCTATAATTGGATGGCTTGTCTAAGTCTGCCCAAGTTCAAGGACCTACACTGGCTCTCTCTTACCTGTAGGGTAAAATACAAACTCCAGTTTAGCATTCAAAGCTATTCAAAGTCTATCTCTAACCTGACTTTCCAGATCAAATTCATAATACCTTCTTACACACATTCTACATTCCACCTTAACTGACAAATTTAGAATTACCTACATATGACATCTTTTTTCCTACTTCTATCAGTTAGGCCAGACCCAAGCCACCAAAATCATAATAGTTCAATTGGTGGCTACTCTTTCCAGTAGTGGAAACCATGACCAATCCATGTCTTCTCATTCCATGTGCCTATTGACTACATCTTTCCATAAATCCTCTCATTTGGCCGAAGCATATTCTGGGGACTTCCCTCTAGAGGACTTGACTCTAAGGGATACCAATGGAGCTTTCCTCAGGTTTCCTTTTTACCTTGACTGAGCTTCTTTCCAGGTATGTATCATTTGGAGAACATGTTCTCTTTACCACTTTTCTTATGAAACACCTAACATTATTCTTGTTGTTCACAGCATCATGCATATAGAACTGGATGAACCATGTGATCATATATTTAGAGGTAAAAGGAATCTCAGAGAGATATTGAGTCCTATCCCCTCATTTCACAGGTGAAGAAACTGAGGCTCAGGGAAATAAAGTGACTTGCCCCAAATCACAAGTGTAAGTATCAGAAACAGGATTTGTACCCAAGTCGTCTGACACCACAGTCAGTGTTCTTTCCACTGTATCTTGCTGTCTTCTTGAACTTAGAGATCATCAAGTACAACCTTTTTCTAAAAAAAGACTTATTTTTGTCATTGACTTGTTTATTTACTTTTAGTTTACAAAATTCAGTTCCACAGTCCCTTGGGGTTCAATTTTTCTCCCCTCCTTGCCCCTCCATGGCAGCTTGCAGTCAAGTATAGTATCTGCAAATACTTTCACATTGTCCAATAGTCTGGTTGTTAAGAAGGGCTGTAACCAATGGAGTGAACAATGGGAAAAAAGAAAGAAAATCAAACATGAAAAAGAGCAATAGCATGTAGGTTGCTTCAGTCTCAATTTAAACTCTGGTCTTTCTAGATCTTTCTCTGAATGTAAAACTCCTTCCCTCCTGAGACTTGTAGACTTGTCTTATACCTATGCGTTGCTGAGAAGTACAGCCCTTTTTTTACAGATGAGGAAACTGAGGCTATAGAGGATAAGTGTATTTCCCAAGGTCACATGTTTAGCAAGTAGCTAAGATAGAATTTTAACTCAAGTACCCTAACCCCAAGTTCAGCTTCCTCCATTGCACCAATTCTACCATTGCTATCATTCTTAATAATACCCATTTAAAAACCTTAGAAGAAATAGGTAACAATTCTGATCTGTCATTGTTAAGTTGTTTTCAGTTATATCCAACTCTTTCTGACTCTTCCTCTAGATCATTTTACAGATAAGGAAACCGAGGCAAACAGGGGTAAGAGGGTCACACAGTTAACAATTGGCTGAGGTCAGATTTGAACATATGAAGATGAGTCTTCCTGAGTCTAGGCCTGGCATTCTATCCACTGTGTCACCTAGCTGCGCCAAATCATACTAATAGATGTCACTAAACTCTGAATGTATATATCTGTGTGTGTTACAAAACATACATGGAATGAAAAGCTCTCAAAACATAGAGACCTCACAGGACAAATGCAAGCCATGTCAAAACAGGATGAGGTACACACACATGCTCCAGTTATCTTGTCTCCTATGGGAGCTGCCCTGTATATGCTTTCAATGAGCCCCCAATAGATAAGCTCATATTCACACAATTTTATTCATTTACAATAAAGCAATCATTTTCTCCATCTGTGCAGTAATCTGTCAAACATTAAACCTAAAACAACAAAAATAGGAAAGTGATTTGTCTCAGGATCTTTTTTATCTGAACATCTTTGAATATAAGATGAGAAAAATGAAAATAATAATAATAATAGTGACACTAAAGGGACTTTCAGCAAGCCTGCAGAATATAAGCTTATAGTCCAATGCTTCTATTCAGTTACAAAAAAGCAGTTATGTTGCCCATACATACATGGTCAACCAATCATTAAATGTAAAAGAATAATTGCGTGATAACTACCTGGCCCAGGACTATTTCTACCTGAATACCACAGAACAAAATGAGAATAAAATAATAATACTAATGTTTATTATTATTACTTAAAATGGAGCTTATCCACATATCAGTAGAATGTTTTTAAGGAGAGGATTGTTTGAGAATTACACTAATCACACAAGCTCATCTTGTTTCATTTGGAATGAATGGGCTGATTTGCATGATGGCTGTCTCTGTTTGAGACTGTAGTCCATCCAGTTTGAATAGAAGGATTCTCATGGGCTCTCTTAGGGAGCCATTGGCCTCATTAGCACTTGTAATCCAATAAGCTAAGCTAACTGGCCACATCCTTCTCCTTACCTACATTACCAGCTTCTGATTTAGTCAGGACCTTGGACAGCCAACAGAGTAAGAAAGGGAGGTCCAGAGGAGTTCCAGGCTCAAAGCCACACAAGTAGAAAGGACAGAAACTCAAACCCAGGTTCTCTTGCTATGACAATGCATCGTTCTTAGAGTCCATTTAGTGTCAGACTCATTTATAGAAGAGAAAGGGGAAAGAAAATCACTTGGTCATTCATAGACACACTAGTAACAAATAGCAGAGTCAAGGCTTGAACCCTGGAGTGGAAAGAGTGCTATATTTAACATCGGAGAATCTGGATTTGAATCCTGACTCTACCATATTCTAACTATGATCTTGTCCAAGTCATTTTACTTCAATAACCTCTATGTAATCCAAGGGTCCTTCCAGCTTTAGATCACTGATCAACATGACTTCAGTTCTCCTGACTCTAAGATGAGTCTTGCCACTCTTGCCACTATCCTATGCTGACTGCAAGTGACAGGCTTTGACTTAACAATGTTCATCAAGCTATAATTTCATCTGCTCCCACTTTGACCATTCAGCTTACAACTTGCTCTGTCTTCCTGGACTGAACAGGTGTGAACAGTCTTAGGTTGAGTAGTAGATACTATGGAAAAGGAATCAGATTTAGAGTCAGTGGGTCTGGATTTGAGACCCAGCTCTGACAATTACTGCCTGTGTGACTTTGACCAAGTCATGCAAGTGTTCTGGGGACTCTGCATCCTCCTTTGTAATATAAAAGGGCCAGACCTCCCCCTCTATTCATTTGCAGAGGAGGAAGGTACATGGGTGTGGAACATTGCATAGAATATGAGATTTTTTTCAATATGTTGTACTGAATTTTCTTCTTTTTTCTCAAAAAAAATTCCATGTCTTGAATAATGGATGCCTCTCTGGGAGAAAGAGAAGTAAGGATACAGGAAGAAATCTAGGCAATTTAAAAGCAAAATATCCTGATACAATCCATTTTT
>JAQQSW010000562.1:0-36363 GCA_028646575.1 Pseudocheirus occidentalis | reverse complement strand
AATGCCATAAACTCTAAACTGGGCATCATGCCACACAGGAGATTAGGGGGCATGGGGATGAGAGGGGGGATGACAGAGTGGAGGGCAGGGTCTGGGGGAGGGATGCTGGAAGCACACACTTTAGTAAAGGGACAGGGACAGGGTAGAGAACAGAACAAGGGGGGAGGGATAGGAAGGAGAGACAGATGATCACTGTCACAATATGTCCACTATAAAGATGTCCTGTATAATCACACATCCACAGCCTGTATTGAATTGATTGTCCTTCCAGTAGGTGTGGGTGGTAAGGGAGGAATGGAAAGAATCTAGAATTTAAAGTTCTGCAATACCTGCAACTAGGAATTAAGATATACAGGGGTTGGGATAGGGAGACTCTCCCTACCCTACCAGAAAGTAAGAGAGGAGAGCAGGGGAGGGGCTTTGCAGTGGGATTGCTGTTTTAGGGTTATCGCAGGAGAAAGATGGGGAGAAAAATTGTAATTCAAAAATGTAACGAAAATGAATGATGTAAACAAAAAACAAATAAAAATATTTAAAAAAATCGAGGGGAAAATAGATGTTATAGATGATTAAGGGGACTGAGGCATAAATAGAATAAATAGAAGAGGAAAAAATTCATTGAGGCATAAATTAGGAAATATGGTTGAGAGTAACTTGCTTGCTCACTCATTCTCCTTTGGCTTCCATGGAGCCACTCTCATGGCATTATATGATGCCCATGTCTCTGTTCTCTGGATCAGTATTCTTGCTTCCTGCAACTGCCATTCATAGATCCTTTCTGCATGCAGCAAAAGGACCTTTCTGTAAAGAATTTCAAACAACCCAGAAATGTGAAATTGATTTCCATGGAAACCTCGTCATCCTCCAATAACACTTGTAACAGTTTTGCTTCTGATAGTATTGTAAACACAAGGCCCAAATTCAGGTTAGATATCAGTGAAGAACTGATAACATTTTTGGAAGGCTCTAATAATGAATCTTTCTACAGCTTTCCAGAAAATGAGGCACAAGACCTAAAACAGGATTGTGGGATTTTACACAAACCCAAACTCGGGATATCACTAAAGAATTGACCACTGTTTTTTACTTGGACTGTGGTGATGAATCATTCTGTGGTTTTCCAGAAAGTGAGATACTAGATGGAATGAAATTGCATTCTGTTGGTGAAGGCAAGAGGACCCAAGTCAAATGAAAGATTTGGGTCCTTTTCAAGTGGCTCTTAAGTTCCTGACCAGAAACCTCAAAGGGGTGTGGAAGCAGAAAGTAGACCCACCCAAAGCTCCAGGGTTCCCACTTTCAATTCTTATTCTGACTTTGAAGATGAGAAAGGTTCCACTGTTTCAGAAAAGAGGGCATTAAAAATATAAAGGAAAACAAGACAATGCTTGCAAAATGAATGTCAGAATTACAATGTTTCCCAGGATTATTTACTGAAAGGAGATCACTTCTAGGTAGTAGCCCACAGTAGAAGTCAAATCTAAGGGCGCCTTCCAAAGAGACCCCTCAAGGGAAAACAGTGACCAAAGTGTTTGTTCATATACCAGGTCAAGCTCTCTGCTCGAAGGACACCCAGATCTGCACTTAGAAGATGAAATAGATTTTGAGGACAAGTACCTGTTGTTGAGAGAAAGGAAGAGCTTTGATGGATATATGGATGATGATACCATACACAAAAGTCATAACCCTGATACCATGACCCTTCCTCATATTGTTCTTCCAGTGGAAGAGATTGCAGAGGAAGAGCTTGTAAACATTTGCATCTCCTACAGGGACAAGATCTATAACCATCCATTAGATTCCAGCTGCCATTAGTATTGCCAGAAGACTATTGACACCAAGACAAACTGCAGAAACTCAGAATGTTTTGGAGTTCAGGCCCAGTTCGATGGCCCCTGTCTTCAAAGTTGATATGGCTAAGATGTCAAAATAGCATTGCTGGACCCAAATGGGCATTGCCTACCTTGTTGTGCAATCTGCAACTACAGCTTTTGTAGGCAGTAAGATGAACAGTGTGCAACTGGTATGTTGCTGTATTTGGCCCAAGTACCATGATTTTGGAAATGTGCATTTTTATTTGAATATTCTGAAGTGGATATTTGAAAAGGAGGCTGAGAATTGATGAAGGATTTGCTGACACTGTTTCCTTTCTCTAATCTTCAAAAATCTTGCAAAGTTAATGGTTAAACAACTTCTGCTTTCAATCTTGATAATCAGTATTTTTTTTTAATATTGTGGTCAAATTAAGATAAGATTAAAATCCATCTTGGAAACACATAGTATAACTTTAAGGTTGCATTGTAGTTTTAATGTTCTCCCCCTCACTCCACTATCACTGACCATAGAATGATTTTTATTGAAATACAGTCAGTTTAGTATTTGTGGGGAGGAAGAAGGATGGTTCATGATTGGAACCCAGCATTTTAACAAAACACTTGGAAATGATTAATTAAGTATTGTTAGGCAACTAACCCTCCTAATACAAGAAGATACAAGGAAGAGGTACACTCAGTACTTGGAAACAGTATAAAAGATATGTACAAAAGATGACATCCTAGGTGGGGAGGACGTATGGTATTCTGTAATATCATATATAGAATTTGCTGAGTAGAGAAACTTCATTTAAATACCAAGGTTTCTGTTGTCATAGCAATTACTTGCTTTTAAACTTTTTTGTACATCACAAGATTTAAAATGTGCATGTACTGGCTAATTTTACCTTTGTGGTAAAAAAATAGGTGCTATATATAGTTACATACTTGAATCAGAATTTTTAAAAATCACAGTAACTAAAAAATATATAAGACCTTCAGTATTAGATGCATCTAACATTTTCCACAATAAATTTGCAGCCTTAAAATTACTAGCCTTAAAATTCTTGGTGTTAGACTTAAAACATATCTGCTTTTTCTCTCCTTTGGTTTATGTAGTTCTTATGTAGGGTATTTCAAAATACTTCTTAGACCATATTTTATGGAAAGTTGGCATAAGCAGTAGCCCTACAGTGCTTAGCATGTCTGCTTGACTGAAGAAAATAACAGGTAAAATGCAGAGTTGACTGTAGATTTTACATTTTTCACTGCAAATTGGAAAGTGCCTTCTTGAAAATGGAAGAAATCAAATGACCAGAGTACATTCTCATCCCATTTTAGTCTGTGGGATAATATCCATATTTGGATTTTAGTTAATTGAACTGGGAAACAAGACATTACTCTACTCTGAAGGTTCCTTGTACTTTCCTGTACATGTAGCATTAGGCCATGGTTCTTATGCAGTGTTGGATGCACAATTAGATGTTAAATGATAAAACAAAGCATACATTGTAAATAGGTCTTTAGATCTATAAAGTTCTTTTGTATACAAAATTTTATTTTATTAATAAAAAGTATTGTTCAAAAAATATAAATATGATTGAGAAAGAGTAATAGCAGAAGAATATTCCCCTTTTTCTCAGACTGGTGAATTAGTGGAAGTATGAAGAGAGGTTATCAGAAGAGACATTTAAAAGGGGTATGGCATTTGCAAGAGACATATTAGAGTTAAACCAAGATGATGGAAGGAATTCTGTTAGGACAGTTGAAAAAATTTTATAATTTTTGGAAAATAGAGTTGTTTTCAAAGAGTACAACAAATTTAGGTATATAATGCCTTATCTCACTTAGAGTGAAACTGTGCAAAAGTGGAAAAATACAGAAGAGGAATGGCATGACTGGAAAAGGGAGGTCTACTTTCACTTTCAGTGATGCTAGAATGATTAAAATTGGGGAGCAAATAAAACAATAGGAAGATAACTGTTGCATACCCCATTATCAAAATTAAAAAAATAATATTTAAAGAGTTCATATTTCTGGAAGTTAGAAATGGGTGTAATTTTGGGGTTTTGGATTGTTACTCCATGAGATGGGTCCTGCATATACCAAGCTGCATTTCTTCCTATGAGAGTTGGGTTCAAATCTTATTCTTATAAATATGAATCCAGTGTTTTGGAAATGAGATCTCATCAATTGATGAAGTAGAATTTAAGGCATCAATGTATGATTTTAATGGAAATTATTTTATTATGCATATGGCAAATTGGGATTTGTCTTCTAATAGCTATTATTTTAGATATTTCTTACATGTTCACAAACAATTCAAATATTTTCAATATTCTTTTAAAGAGAAATGCATACAGACTGAATGTTTCACTGATATGTCCTTCTTCTCCATCTCTGCTTATTGGCTGCCCTGGCTTCTTTCAAGTTCCAAATTAAGACTGATCCTATGCAAGAAGCATTTCAAAAACTCTCTTAAATTTTCTTTTTCCTCTATATAATAATTTGATTGTTGTCACTCCCACAAGCCTGTTGAAGGCCAGCACTGTTTTTATCTCCACTTTTGTTTTTGAATTCCTAGTCTTTAGCATAGTTTCTGACTTAAAACATGTTTATTGATTAACTCTAGATCTTACCCAACAGTATATGAGAGAATTAGCTAAATAAAAATAGACAGTATTCATCAACAATTCAGCAAAATGATAGTAAGCACACATTATATACAAGGAGAGAATGGAGTACCTACATATACTAGAATGCTTATGAACCCTGCTCAGGTTCTTCTTTTTTGAATATTTGTGAATATTAATATTTCAAGTGATTGGGACTTCTAAAAGAATAGCATTGTGAATATTCAGATTCCTATATTTAATTCAGGGATTCTGACCTAATGAAGACAATGTTCCATGGCAATGTTTATGAAACAAACATAAAATATACTGCAGAGATTTTGTTGTTATTGTTTTGCTTTTTTGCCATTTCAGAAGAAACATTTGACACTTTGGGGAAACTTAAGATTTCTTTTGAGTAGATTGAATTAAAGCATCTATTTCCTCCAGACCCTTGAGAAAAATCTGATATTCAAACGTATTTCAGAATAATAAATGTTTTTAAAGTAATATGTGTCATTCAGACAGATTTTTTTTCAGCCATTCCCCAAATGATGGGTATATTCTTACAGAAACAGCTTTTATAAATATTTTTGTGCATGTGAGTTCCTTTGATTTCTTTGGAGTAGAAGCATTAGAGTTTCATAAATAAAATAAAATTTCTGGGGCAAACTTTCTTTTTATATCAGTTCTACTTTATTTGTACTTCCAAGGCAAGAAATACAAAACCTACTAAAAGATAAAATCATGTAAAACAAATTGCTGCATTAGTCATGTTCCCTTAATTTTTCTTTAAAGGAGGCAAAAGTATTCAATTTGTCATCTGAATCCATCAGTTATATATTTGGAAATAGCATTTTTCATCATGAATCTTTTGGAATTATGGCCATTCATTGTGCTGATCTAAGTCTTTCACAGTAGATAATCTTTATACCATTGTTTTTACTATTCAAGTTGTTCTCCTAGTTCTACTCACTTCACTTTGCATTAGTACAAATAAGTTTTCCCATATCTTTCTGAAACTATCCCATTCATAATTAATTGCAGGTAATAAATTTCCATCACATTCATAAACAAATAGTTCTTACTTTATGAAAATTCACATTATGAAAACACAACTTTATATAAAGAATTCTGAAGGAAATCCATATTTATAAAAATTATGAAAAGTACTTAAACAAAATAGATATTCTATTTTAAGACACTGTGTGATGGGTCAGCATAAATGTTGGTGGGAAGTTGAGAAGAATCTCTAAGTCACTTTCTGTGCCTCTCCTTATGTTTAACAGTAATACTTACATTTTCACCATAGTTCATGGCAAGCATACAATTGAGATAAGTGAACCAATTTGTAAGATAAGCCAATATGCTTCAAAATAAAATGAAAATTATTAGATAATATAAAGGAGGACCACTGTTATCATTGATAACAAGTGAACTTATTCTTGCAGAGAAGTTGCTAGAGACATAGGAACTGTTAACTCTGGAAAGAGGAGCAGAATCAAAAGATTCTGTAAGTTTGATGGCAATTCAAGCCAAGGTTCTATGTCTCCTTAATGATTTAAAGGCAAAGTGTCCAGAAGCAAGAAAGATTAATTATAGCAAGCAATGGTTGGTTGCATGATTTAAAAATTTGCAGGATTTGGTAATGTGCAAGTGTCAGGAGAGGCTACTACCACAGATATTTTAGCAGTAAAGAACTTCCCAGAGTTCCTGAAAAAAGGGGGTGGGGGAAGGGTTGCTATTTACTAGAGCAAATCTTTTTTATAGATAAAAGCAATCTATTTTATCAAAAAATGTCATTTTGATCCTATATCTTAGTGGAGGAAAAACTAGGTTGGGTCTTAAAGTTTAAAAGGAAAATAGAGCTTCTATTCTGCTTGGAGGGAATGCATCTAGATCTTGAAAATTGAAACACGTTCTCATGCACTGCTCAGAAAATCCCAGGGCATTTAAAGAAATCAGCAAGGTAACTCTAGCTGTGCATTTATTTTCTTTATTTCGAAGAGGACTGTGACATCAGGGAAATGATGACATGACTCACAGTTTACTTTGATTTGAGTGAGGAAGGACTTTACAAGGTCACCAGTCACACTTTCTCCTCTGGAATCATCTGGGTCCAGGGGCCAGATATTCATCAGGACAATGGGAAATGGTCCAGGAAGAAATGGACGACTCTAACCTTTTTCAGCAAAGGACTTTTCAGGTTCTCATTTTGCATGAAGTAACATCCATGCAGCGAATACGTCTCTTAAAAAGTGATTCAAAGCATAGCAGCTTTAACTGAAAAAAAACTTAGACTGGGAGGAGAAGATTTTCAGGGTTGCTGGTCAAAAAATAAACAGTTACTATGGATATTCTCTCTGAGACAGGAGGGCCTAAAATATGACCAATGTGTGCTTGGGCTGAGACCTATTGTGGTCCAATCTATGAGTTCAGGAGTGAAATGGGCATAAGGTTTTGGTATTTGAGGAACAAAGGATAAAAAGAAGGAAGGGAGAGAGACAGACAGAGAGAGAGAGAGAGAGAGAGAGAGAGAGAGAGAGATAGAGAGAGAGAGAGAGAGAGAGAGAAAGAAAGAAGGAAGGAAGGAAAGAAAGAAAGAAAGAAAGAAAGAAAGAAAGAAAGAAAGAAAGAAAGAAAGAAAGAAAGAAAGAAAGAAAGAAAGAAAGAAAGAAAGAAAGAAAGAAAGAAAGAAATCTAGTTAATAAACCCAATGTGAACTTTGCAGGTTCCAAACATCAAAATTTACCTTCCTTTGGAGAGGAGGAGAGGAAAAGGGAGAGGGAGGGGGAGAGCATGAGCTGAGTTACCCAACAGAGTGGGAACCCATTAAAACATCTCACACCACTCACAGGCTGTCTTTATCCTTTATTTTTGAAGAGGGATAATGAATAAGGTAAATGATGACACAAGTTGCAGTTTACTTTTATTTGAGTGAGTGAGGACTGTGCAAGGTCACATTTGAGAAATTAGAGTATTTTTTCCCCATACGGTTATAGAAATGTTGCATTTCTTCCCATGAGAGCTGCCTGTTCAAATCCTTGTGATTTTTATCAATTATGGAGTGACTTTTATTCTTATAGATTTGAATCTAGTGTTCTGGAAATGAGATCTTTATCAGAGGAACTTGCTTCAATATTATCATGCCAAAGAAAATTAGGAAAAAGATTTTTATTGGTGAAAACAGTAAAGCCTTGCTTAAATTCATGCAGGATGAAATGAGAACCAAAACTATATATATATATATATATATATATGTAACAGCATTGTAAAAACTCATTCATACTTCTATGATAAATTATACTATAACAACGTTGTAAAAACAACAACAAAAACAAAAAGAAAATTTTAAGACAAGAAATTTGATTAAGTTAAGGACCAACAGTGATTTCAAAGACTAATGATAAAGAATGATGCATATTTGTTACAAGTGTTTTGTTTTTCTATGTTTTTAAATTTGTTAGAAGAGAAAAATCGTTTGATAAGTGAAAATCTGAGAAGAGCAATATATACAAAATAATTGATTGGTAGTGTCCTTATGAATATTTCCTTTCTGGTTTAAATATTCTATATAGAAATCTTAATTTACAATTAATTAAAGTAGAAATCTTACCTGCCTTTCATTACCTAAGGCCTTTAACTTCTCAATCCAACTATATTATATAAATGCTTCATTGAAAATTGAAGGCAATCCTGATATTTTAAGAACTATGCTTCAAAATGCAAGTCGAAGAAGGACCCGAAAAGCTAAATTATTTCATTTTAGCACCCTTTGTTATATAGTTATAGCTGATAAAGAAAATGATAGAAGTCTTGGAACCAAAATGATCTCAACCCACTTTCAAAGTGCTTTATATACTTTTAGTTTTATCTTTCAGAGAAGATAACCTTAGCAAAATTAAATGGAATTCATTTCCATTACACATAAAGGTAACAATATTTTTGACCATAAATAATGAAGATTCTCTGCTTAGTTGTAAAGGGTTGTGATTTATACAACACATTTTGAGAAATAATTTCATCCTTGTGAAATCCTTGATATCGGAAAATATTGAAATGTCAATGCCTACTTGTTACATGGGGTATTACAAAATAGCAGTATTATGCACATGGAAAATATAAAAATATTTTGATTTACCAATGTGCAGACAGTGATTGATACGAACAGATAATGTTACTATGAGGCCACTTCATATTTTCAAGTGGAGTTCTGCAGTTCTGGAAATGCATATAATGTTTATAGTCATTGTAATAGACATATATATATATATGTATATGCATACTTGTGTATACACACATGTGTGTGTCTAAGTTATTCAAAAACTATTAAAGCCAAAAGGATTCTTTTCAGATCATCTTATCTAGGATTTTTAAAATTAAATTTAAATTAAAATATATTAAATTATAAATTTAAGTAAAAAAATTGATAATTATATTTCAGCATAATTTGCTTCCCTGTAATAATTGTTATTTTATCTTATGCTTTCAAAAAGTTCAGTCTGAGAAGGAATCTTTTGTCTTAATTTGATAGCCAAAGGCATCTAAGATATACAAACACTATATCATCCCTACTTTGATCCAACTCCCCTTGTTTCAGATGATAGAAATTTGACTTGCCTAACATCATACAGCTAATATCCTGGCATCACCAAGACACCAGTCTATTGACAAGTAATTTATTAATTGTCTGCTATGGTATACTCACTGTTCTAGTTGCTGGGGACAGAAAAAAATGAAGGAAAATCTTTCCTCACAGTAGTTTACATTGTCTCAGATGAAGTATTTCTACACATAATTTTATGCAGATCATATACAATTTAATACATGTGGTATATATTTGTTTTGTTTTATTTTTTTGGAGGAAGGGAATCATTAAAGCTTTCATGTGTACACTCAAAGTTAAGAGACAAGTTTAGAAGTTGATCCATCATAGGAAATAAAAATTGGCAGCCTGAGAAGCAAAAGGGCAACCAAGAGCAAAATCTCAAAAAAGCTAAAGAGAGTTGAGGATCCAGGAGAAGTCTATTAAGAGTTCATATGATGCAGAGAAGTAAAGAAGGTAGATGATTAAGAAAGGGTTATTTGGTTTGGAAATTAAAAATTAACTACCATATAATTTTGAGAGAGCAATTTCAGATAAATGATGAGATAGAAGACCATATTGAAGGGGGTTAATGATGAAATGAGAGCAGACGTATAGATCCAAAAAACTGTAAATTCTTCTTTTTTTTAGTATTTTGGCTTTAGTACTTTAGTATTTTGGAAAAATATTTATTCTTTTGTTGTCTTCCTGCTCCCAAGCCTCCCCAAAGTATCTTACTTCAGTATGGGCTCAGTGTGGTTAATTTCTCCCTTTGTGCTCAAGGCCTTCTCAATGCTACTATAACTACTCCCAGAGCAGACTTGCCTCTAGATACTTATGCCTGCTACTTGAGTTATCTGTTTACAATCAGTGCCTCTACTTTCCTCTTATTCTCTGTAACTTTTCAGTCTGAGTTCTGACCTTATCATTCAACTAAAACTGCCTTGTTTCTTTTTTCTTCAAAGTTACCAACAATCTCCTTGTTAAATCTAAGGGTTCTCACCCTGCTTGAACACTCTACAGCCTTTGACACAATTTATCACCCTCTTCTCATTGCTATTTGTCTCTATATCTTTTTGGCTCTGCTCTTTCTTTGTTCTCTCCCTACCCACGTGAATGCTCCCTCTCATGCTTTTTTGCTAAATCTGCATTCAGATTGTCCTCATGGAACATGAATGTCTTATGAGGCTCTGTTTTGAGACCTCTTCTCTTCTACCTGTATATTCTTCCATTTAGTGATTTCATCAGCACCCCCTGATTCAATTTGATCTCTGCATATGATTCTTAGATTTATTTATCCATAGTTAACTTCTAACATCTGCTTTCCTTTTTATAACTACTTATTGAACATCTAAAACTAGATATCTTAAAGATATCACAAAGTTAACATATTCAAAATAGAATCCACTACCTTTTTTCCCAAATCCTCCCAATCCTCCTAATTTTCCTATTATTATTGAAAGATCTATAGTTATTCTCATAAAAATTCAAACTCTATCATCCTTTGCTCTTTACTTTCCCTCACCACCCCTGTTCCATTTTTCTTTTCAGTTAAAATGTTTTATTCGTTCTACCTTTACTAGCATTATTCACAAACAACTTCTTTTCCTCCTAAGATACAACCACCACTTTGGTGCAGACCATTATCAAATTTTGCCTAGGCTCTTACATAGCTTCCTAGTTGGTCTTCCTGCCTCAAATATCTCTACTAGTCTAACCTTGATTCAGCTGTTAAATTGACCTTCCTAAAACATGGGTGTCACTATGTCATGCACTCAGTGATGTACAATGGTTTTCTACTCCTCTTGGATCATACTTAAAATATGCTGTATGTTTTTATGATCTCTTCATAACTTGACCCCCTGCTACCTTTTTAAGTCTTCTCACATTTTACTCTATTACAAGTACTTTATCATCTAGTGATACTGTTCTTCTTGCAGTTCCTCATGCAAGACAGCTCCACCTTCTGACTCTTTATATTGTCATTGATTGTCTCTCCTTCTCCCCACCTTTTATCCACCTTGTCTGCTATATTCCTCTTTTTTTAAACTTTTATGTTTAGTTTACATTATTCATTTCCATGAAATTTTGAGTTACAAATTTTCTCCCTATCTTTCCCCTACCCACCACCCCAAAGCAGCTATCCCACTGTATATCCCCTACTCCAATCTGCTCTCTCCTGTATCCTCCCCATCACCTCTCTGACTTTCTGGTAGGGCAAGATGGATCTCCAGAGCCCTGTGCCTTTATATTATATTTCCCAGTAGCATGCAAATAATAATAATGACAATAACAATAATAATTATATATATATGCATATATATGTATATTTAACATTTGATTTTAGAACTTTAAATTCTAAATTCTTTCCCTTCCTCTCTCATCACCCAGCCCCACTGGAAAGATAAGCAGTTCAATACAGGCTGTACATGTGGAGTTACATAGAATATCTAAACAAAGGACATATTGTGAAAGACTGACTATACTTCCCTCCTTATTCAACCACCAACCTGTTCTATTATCTATTTTGTCCCTGTCCCTTGACAGAAGTGTGTGCTTCTAAAATCCCTCCCCCCACCAACCTTGTTTCCCCTTCATCCTCCCCTTCTCATCCTCTTGCCCCGTACTCTCCTATAGGTGAAGATATCCAGTTTAGAGTGCATGTCACTCCTTCCCTAAACCAAATTCAATGAGAGTAAGGCTGACCCATTCCCTTTTGCCTTCTTTTTCTTCTCCTCCATTGTAGCAGTTATACCTTGCCTCTTCTATATGAGAGGATTAACCCCATTCTGTTTCTCCCTGTCTCCTCTCATTCTGTTCCTCTCCCACCTCTTAATCTCACCTTTTAAAATATTAACCCTTCCTATTCAATTGATCCTGTTCTCTCCGTCTATGTATATACACACACATGTTCCCATATATATTCATATGTATATATGCCCTCATATATAGACATGTGTGTATGTATACATACACACACACACACACACACATATATATATATATGTCTGCATGTATACATATATATTCCCTTCAACTAACCTTCATCCAGAAAAAAAGTTTCATAAGTTAAAATTATAGTTTTTCCAGGTTTGCATGTAAATAGTTCAACTTTGATGAGTTCCTTATGAATTTTTTCCATGTATGCCTGTTCATGCTTCTTACATTTGAATGTCAAATTTTCTATTCATATTATGATTTGTTCATATTATCATTCATTCATATTATGGTTTTTTCATCAAGAATGCTTGGAAGTTCTCCACCTCATTGAATGACCTTATTTTCCTCTGGAACACTATACTCAATTTCCGTGGGTAGGTGATTCTCAGTTTTAATCCCAGCTCCCTTGATTTCCAGAATATCATATTCCCAACTTTGATCCCTTAATGTAGATACTGCTAGATCCTGGGTTATCCTGATTGTGTTTCCACAATATTCAAATTCTTTCTTCTTGGCAGGTTGTAATATTTTCTCCTTGATCTGGGGACTCTGGATCTGGCTATAACATTGCTAGGAGTTTTCTTTTGGGGATCTTTTTCAAGAGATGATTGGTGAATTCTTTCAAGTTCTATTTTGCCCTCTGGTTCTAAAATATCTAGGCATTTTTTCCTTGAGAATTTCTTGAAGGATTCTTTCTAGGTTCTTTTTTTTTATCATGGCTTTCTGGTAGTCCAATAATTTTTAAATTGTCACTCCTGGATCTATTTTCCAGGTCAGTGTTTTTTTTTTTCAATGAGATATTTCACATTGCCTTCTATTTTTTCTTTTTTTTTTCAGATCTGTTTAATAGTACTTTTATTTCTCATAAAATCATTTGGTTCCATTTCCTCCACTCTAATTCTGAAGGAATTAATTATTCTCTTCACAAAGCTCTTGAGATTCTTTTTCCATCTGGCAAATTTGGCTTTTTAAGGTATCCTTCTCCTTATTGGCTTTTTGGGCCTCTTTTGTCATTTGAGTTGATCTGGTTTTTAAGGTGTTATTTTCTTCAGTCAGGTTGTTGACACTCTTTTCATGATTTTCTTTCTTCATTCTTATTTCTCTTCCCAGTTTTTCCTCCAAATGTCTTATTTGGTTTTCAAAATCCTCCTTATGCTCCCCTATGTCTTTCAACCAGTTTACATTTTTCTTGGAAGCTTTTGGTGCAGGAGTTCTGACTGTGTTGTCTTACTCCCATTCTATGCTTTGATCCTTTTTCTCCCCCCAAAAGGAATCTAAAGTTGGATTGCTATTCTTATTTTTCTTCCTTTGCTTGCTTATGTTGCCAGTCAATTACTTGACTTTTTGGCTCAATAGAACTTGACTTCTGGAGGGGAGCACTTTGTTTCAAATCACTGGTGTTTTTGCAGCAATTGAAGCTATTAGGTGGCTACTGTGTCTGCAAGCCCCACCAGCTTCGTCTCACTGATCACACACCTCAGGACCACCACACAAGTCTGAAACCCATTCCAGGCAGGCTAAGGCAAGAGCACTTAGCCTCTAAATGATGACTTGGCTCCCCTGCAATGTACAGGGAAGGAGCTCTGAAGCAGCCACTTGGAGGCTGCTGCAGGGTTGCCACTGCTGCTTCTCTCCCTGGAGGCAGACCACTGGATTTCTCCCCCAAATTTAGGTGAGTTCCACTGACCTTTCACTTTTTCCTTGTTTCTTATGGTTTGATAATTCTGGAAACCACCACAGCTTCCAGGAATCCACAGCTTGTTCTTGTCACCCTAGGGTTACTGCCATGGATTCATGCAGTGCTGGTCTGGGATCCCATTATGCTGTGATGAACCCCTTCCCATACACCTGTTGGGCTCCCTTCAGTGGGAGCTTTATTACTCTATCAATTTGTAGGTTCTGCAGGTCTAAAATTTGTTGGAGGCTTAAAATTTGTTGGTATTTGAAGTGGTTTTGTGGGCAGCCATGGAGTTATCCTTCTTCTAAGCCACCATCTTGACTCCACTTCCCAATTTATGTTCTCCTTCTTCACCACCACTCCTGGCTTGCTTCTAATCTTAGTTAAAATATCACTTTCTCCAAGAAGTTCCCCCTACCAATCTCTTGTCAAAGGTTTTGCCTTCCCATTGAGACTACCTTACATTTACTCTGTGTATACCTCATGTGTACATAGTTGTTGGTATATTGTTTCCTGTTTAGACTGTGAACTCCTAGAGGACAGAGAAAAATCATGTCTTTCTCTGTATCTCCAGTGCTACCACAGTGCCTAGAACTTTTTAAATGTTTAATAAATGCTTATTAATTGATTAACAAAATATCTTGAACCACTTGCCTGTCCTAAAACGATTCATACTTATAACACAAATCACAACTTCAAATTATTTTGGAATCAGTAAATTTGGTAGGAATTACAGATAATTTACATATAACATACTTCTCCTTGGCAGAAATGTCTCTATAAACACAAGTGTTATATGGAACCCAAAACCCTACACATTTCCATAATTATAAAATACCTACCCAGCAAAATAGACTTTGCACAACTGTTTTTCCCTAAGGCTACCACAAATATTTAAATATTCATTAATCTTGAAGTCATGTGTATATTCACATTTTGTAATACATAACTTTAACTAAGCACTTCAACATTTTAATCATTAATTATCATAATCATTAATATTTAATCAATGAGATTTGTATTAGTACACTTTGAGGCTAAGATCACTGATGCTTATTTCCCCTGGGCATACTAGACAAGTAGGAAGACTTCAAACCTATTAGACTTGCAATTCTCCTGGGGCTTGTTGATGTCTTAGGAAAATTAATCAGATGACATAATGATGCTAGTGTCAGCCTCAAGGCTCAGTACATTATCCTTCTATACTCCTCATTTGATTAAAAAAAACGTGATCCCACATAGTAAAAATTAGATAACAAACAGACCAAGTTCTTTAGGATTATGAAAAAAAAGAGTAATCCAAGAGATTATCAGTCAACTAGAATAGAAATCACAACTGTTTTAACACTGAATTCCATGTAATTCAACTCAACAACTATTAGTGCACAAGTTAAATTTTTTGCTTTAGTAAGAGTTAACAATTATGTAGCACTTTAAGATATGCAAAGAACATAGCATATATTATCTTATTTCATCCTTGAAACCCTATGAAGAAGGTTTGTTATTATCTGCATTTTACAGTTGAGGAAATTAAGGCAGGTAGAATTTAAATGACTTGCCAGAGTCACACAACTAGAAAGTGTCTGAGAGAGAATTTGAACTCACATCTTCCTGAATTCAAGTTCACTATGTTAGAGTATTGGGCAACCTAGTTGATATTAGTAATTGGATCCTCTGAAAGATTTTTTGAAAGATAAATTGAGGTAGACATAAAGCCTTCTATAACATACATATATGTCTATGTGTATATAGTTGTGCTTGGACCTGTGATTTGCATTTTTACCCACATTGGGAATGTCCATTTTAGGATTTTTTTCCATTCATTCAGAACATACAAATTTGATAAAGCACAGTTTCAAAGTAAATGAACAATAGAGGGCACTAATAAGTTCCTTGACTCATCACTGGCCACATATATCTTTAGGACTTGAACCTGGTTCATTCTAAAACCTTGAGAGGTTTTGCTATACTGAACTCCTATCCATGCAAATATAATACATGTGTTGTAGCTATAAAACTGAGTGCCTAAGCCAAATTTGTTAGGGACCTTTTTCCCCTCTAGGTCTCGACCTCATAAAATGAAAATTCTTTGTATGCATCCTGAAACATGTTTTGCCTAAAGTGGATTCCTAATTTTGCTTAGATTACAATGGTATATACAGTTTTAAAATCCCCATAATGTTCTAACCTTCTCTTTCCAATAGTGTATTGGACATATTGTAGTTATTCATAGAAATAAAACAGTGTAATAGTCTAGTTCTGTTTTATCAATTAAAAGTTAATAAATCAATAACAAAACAAAAGTGAAATATGCCTAGGAATTCACTCTAACATCTCCAAACAACTGACTGATATTCTTTTTTTTTCCAGTTTCAAGTTTTTTTTTTCCTGTATAAGTCCCTTTTCCCTTCCTCCCCCCAAATATAGGGGGTTAGGGTAGAACAAAGGGGCGTCTCAGAAAAGCATTGGTGATAGAAACTCATTAAGGTTGTAAAAGATTCTATGTAAAATGTTTAAGGATCTGGGAAGGGTATGTGTATGGAGGATCATGTTCTCCCACCTGTCTCGTGATGCCACCCATCAGAGTGGTGGTAGGAGTGATTCTAGAGTATGTGGAGAGGGGAAATGAAAGCTTGTCTTCTGTATTCATCCTGGATACAGTCCTTCCAGTGGTTATTCTGGGTTACCTTCCCCAGATGTCTGTAGGTAAGTGTGTTGCAGAGCTCAGAAGGCAAAGATATGTTTCTGGAGACTAAAGATCAGCATTTCCATTAGCAGTAGTGCTCCAGACCCCTCCAGCTCAGGCACAACAGACTGTAAAGCCTGGCGACTACAGGGAGTAAAGTCTCCATGAGGCAGAGACACATCAGAAGGCGAATCATCTTATTCTGGGAATCCCAATCAGGTCAAAAATTTTGCTTAACTGGTCAGCTTCAGAGTTTCCACAGAACAGAAGCTTCCTAAGGAACCTCTCTGCAAAGATGCAGCCAAGTCACCACATGTCCACAGGTGTTGCATATGTTGATTGCAGGAGAACCTCAGGAGCCAGGTACCAGAGAGTGACAACCACAGGTGTGAGTGCCATCTGGCAGCTGTAGATCTTAGCTAAGCCAAAGTCAGCCAGCTTGACTGTTCCACTACTATTCACAAGTATGTTTTCTGGTTTCAGATCACAATGAACAATGCAGTTGGCACGAAGAAAATGTAAGCCTCTTAAGAACTGTCTCATTAGGTCCTTAATGGTCTCCAATGGCAGCATTAGTGGAGGGGCCTTGTCCAGATATGTCCTTAGGTCTTGGTCCACATGTTCAAACACCAGGGTCACCTTGGTCTCCCACCAGTTGGGGTAGTGCCCCAGACATCCATCACTCAGACAATGTTGAGATGCTCAAAGGCCTCCAGCCCCCTAAAGAGGGCCACCTCCCAGACAGTGCTGACCAGCAGGCCCCCTTCCTTTCCTCCTCTGGTCAGGACTTTCACACTCTTGAGTGGCATGAAATAATCACTGTTCAGGTCATGGGCCTTGTACACAGACCCATAGGCACCAACACCAGTCTCGGTCATGGGTTCTTATTAAGAAATGTCCATCCTGGGCTCCCTCCAGCCCTGGGGGTCATGCCACATGGGGTGGGGATGGACCATTATCTAGGCACCAGAGCCAGCCCCTGTGGAGCCATACAGTGTAAGTTGGTCCCAAGGTGCTGAAAGTGACAGGCCTCTCAATCGACCACCGGGAAGAACTAAGTGATATGCTTAAATCTCTTTGGAAATAGGTAACAGAAACAAAGTTAAGGGGTACATATGGATAGACATTTTCTTTAAGATTCAGAATTTTTCTTTAATCTGGAAGGCATAAGGGATGGTTATGGTGGTAGGCAGGATATAACAGAATAAAGGGATGAAAACATATTAAAGAGGAAGCAACAATTGGAATTTCCCTGTATCCATCCTGTTTTCATTTTATAACAGCCTAACATAGCAAGAGGAAAACTTCCAGGACTTGTTGAGAAGAAAATGACCAGCATAATGTTGGTGATATTATATGAAAAGTACCAGAGAATATACCATCCCTGGACATACAGTTATTTAGGACTTCTAGTGGTTTCCAGAAAGGAAAATAATGAAAAATTTCAAAATATTACATTATTAGGGATGAAATCACCTTTGACATCTATATAGTCTTCTGGGCCACTACATGGCACTTTGATAAGCACAATTGATTCTAGATTGAGTCAACAAGATTATCTCATATTATCATGAAAATATCTTATGAAATTTCTGAAAATCACAATTTTAATAATATTCTTATTTTCATCAAGAATTTACTTATCTTTATGTCTAAAGGTTACAGGAGGAAAGGGAAGAAGTATCTATTAATAATTTTATTGTTTATTTGCTTATTAGAGAGTTCCTTAGAGAAAACACAATGAAAATTATCTATACAAAAGCTACTTAAATTTTTGAAAAAGGAAAGAGAGGGAAATCTTCAAACTATAATATAATGAGCTTGTCTTCAATCCCTAGAACAACTCCAGAGCATAATATCAAAATGTGTCTTATTAAGGAGATAGAAAAGAAAATGTCTATCACAAAGTGTCAGCAGGTCACGACCGACTGACTTTCCTGTTGTTTTTTTTTTTTTGGACAGAGTGACTTGTTGCATAGAAGGGGATCACCATAGGGATAATTTAATTATTTAATTTGTATTTCATAAAGAAACTTCACAAAGTTTTCTATGCTGTTCTTGGGAAAAGATGAAGAGATTGAGATTAGGCTGTTGTAGAGTCTGGTGAATTTTCAAATGGGTAAGAGACTGGGTCAGTGTAAACTTATACTGAGGCCTTTGGTAAAGTGTCCTAAGGGTATGTGATTTAGCCAGTACATTTTAGCATTTGTGTCAATTACTTCAAGGATTTAAAGATGACACAAAGGTAGGAGGATAGTTAATATGAAGGATTACAAAGTGAGTTAAGATCCAGAATGTTCTGGAAAGTTTAAAATATCAGGATGATTTTACTTAGGACAAATTAAAAAGAGAAATCAATGTTATCTTAAGCTTAAGTTAAAAAAAATCAAATTCAGAAAACAAATTAATGGGATGGTTCATTAGACAGTAATTTCATTGAGAGAATTTATGGTTTTTCTGTAAACTTCCGGGTCAAAATGACTCAAATATGAACAGTGACTGAATGTTTCAGGAGACAATTTAGATGTGTTTCATGGGGAAAACAATAGCTGCCATGAAACAAAGGTTTTAAATTGTCTGGGTTAAGTATGTATGCTACAATAAGTGTTACCTTTGGGATATAGGTTGACCTAGGTTATCTCTGATTTTCCACACAACTTCAAAATTCTATAATTCTAAAACTATGTTATATGTCATTTTTAAAAGATCTAATACTATTAGTCTTGCTTTAAAAAGAACAATATCCAGAGAAAGGTATCATCCCTGTTCAAAGAAAGGAATGAAAAAAAGCATTTACTGTGAAAAAATGAATGGTTATGATTTACTATATCTAGCCAACTCTAGACTCAATCATGTCTGTCTGAACCTCTCAACTATTCTGAACTTCTTTAATATATTCCAGGAATTTTCTTCCTCAGGTTTGCAACTTTATTATCATCCTTTACTCCCTTCTCACATTTACTGCATATATCTACTCGAATGCCAAGTCTTGTTTTTATTTTCACAGCCTCTTTCATGTAAATATCATTCTTTATTCAAAGCCAAAACCTTGGCCTGTGTTTTCATCACTTCCCACCTGGACTATCATTATAGCTTTATGGTTGGTCTCCTTGTCTCATCTCTCCTCAACCTAATCCATTCCCAACTCAGCTGTCAAATTAATCTTCCTAACCTGTAAATCTTACCACTTCATCCCTCTATTCAATTACTCTAGCACCTTTAGTAACTTTAGGTTAGGATCAAATACAGAACGCTTTATTTGGCATTTAAAGGCCTCTCTTACTTTCTCAGTGTCCTTACAGTTTACTTCCTTTATGTATATTGTCATCCGGTCACACAAGTGTTTTTAGAGTTCCTTGCACTGACAGTATATCTCCCAGCCTTGGGCCTTTCCACTGGCTGCCTCACCAAGGCTGACATATTCTTTCTCCTCCTCTAATCCAGTTGGCTTCTTTCCAGATTCAAGGAGACTTTGTCTTTTTTATTTGCTGAGTGTTTATCAGAGTACCAAGAACATAGTAAGCTATTGATAACTTCTTTTTGGCTTTAACTTTACTCACTATTTTTATGGTTTCTCAGACCAAAATAACTAACTTTCACTAGTCATGATTTCCCTTTCAATATTGTCTTGTGTATTGGAATAAAGCTTCTTTAAAATAGGGAATACCTTTATATATATATATATTTATCACAAGGGTTTAGATTGACAAATAGTAATTAGTAATTATTCCATTTATTAGTGTGGATTAGAGATTAATCTTATTTGACTTTGGTTAATAAAGCAAACCAGGAGTGGCTGGAATAAATTGAAGAGGATATATTAAAATAATAATTTAAAAAAACATGTTGTAATTATAAAAATATGCAACTAGAGAATGGACTGCCTAGGGGGACAGTGGAGGTCTCCAAGTATATGCTGAGTAATCCCTCATTGAGGCAGTTGTAGAAGGGATACTTATGCTCTAATGTTCCTTCCAAAACAGAAATTCCATATTTTAAAACAATATGGAAATTTATGAATAATTTAAATTCAATATGAATAATTACATTTGCTTGGGCTAGCCTTGGGAAAAAAATATCCATCCTTAAATAAAGAAAATGCTCTATGGCAAATATGAAATCTTACTTTTGTATTGTAATTTTTAAAATTTCAAGATGTAAAACATTTTCTTGGCCAGAAATTATGACATTAACACTTCTGCTTAAGTGGAAATAGTAGTCATCTCATCAGTTGTGAAATGAAACCATAAAAACCAGGAAAATGAGATACCTTTTAGTGTTTCCATTTTTCATTTGGTATAACAATCTCTCAAATATTTGATTATTGCAGAAAGCAGCCTAACATCACAAAGGAGAAACAAAGTTTGGACACCTGGATGACACTGAATGGCAAAGAAAAGTGATAATAGTTGTACTTTACGTAGTGTGATTTGTTGTGGTGATCTTTGAACATTCAATACACAAATTTCAATTTTATATCTTCAGTATTCTTAACATCTTAATTGTATCTAAAATCCATTATATTCCTTTATGTATCCATTGCATATTAAATGTCCTCTCTATCAACCTGTTGCCTTAATTTGGGTGTCAAAATTATTTTCTAAAGATACTGGTCTAACAATTTCACTTTTCTGCTTAAAAGTCCACAGTAAATCCCAATTGCCTATAGAAGAGAATCCAAAACTCCAAACAAGGTCTTACATAATCCAATTTAACATCTATGTAAAATTTTACTTTACCTATTCTATGTTACAAGTGAACTGGCGTATTAGTTTGTCTTTTGCTCTTCACTTTCTATCTCATATCTCTAAATATCCATGAAATTATTATGCCTTATTTCCTCAGTTTTTCTCCGCTTAGTATTTCTTATTTTTCATTAAGTTTTTAATCTTACTTGATCATGAAATCTCTATAATCTGTAGGTCACAATCCCTTTGGGGGTTGAAAGACTCTTTCACAGGGGTCACAGAGGTCACCTAAGACCATCGGAAATATGTGTTTTCCCATGGTCTTAGGAAACGAGACACTGCTCCTGTATCCATCTCCAGGTGGGTCCACCCACTTGCAGAGAGCCCACATGAGTATTAAAGGATCATGGCATTAAGAAGGTTGAGAACCACTGCCATAGACTGTTCTTTTTTCCCCATTTTCTAATATCTCTTTCTATCAGTTTCCTCATTTGGAAAATAAAAGAACTAAATTCAACAATTCAAATAATGGAACAAGTTAAGGTTCATTAAAGCTCTAAGTTTATGAATTAATTTCTTACCCTTATAACAAAATTTGACTTATATTTTTATGATAGATATATTCGTATATATTGCACCCCCAAAATAAATATAAATTCACTTCCTTAAAGGAAAAGACTGAATTGCAAAATTCAAGCATTCAAAGAGATATGAGTGACCACACATTGCAATGCATACACTAAAGGAATCTCCCACATTATCTAACCAGAAGATGGGTAGCCAACCTTTGCTTGAAGACCTTTAATTAGGGGGAATCCCATAACTCTCAAATTAATCATTTCCTATTGTTACTCCTCACTACCTCAGTAACAAGAGATAAATCATATCCTAGATCATGCCATTAACCTGAAATGTTATGAACTCTGAAAATCCTTTATTAAATCATAATTTCACATATGATCCCACTGATCTCTCTGCTTAGCAATAACAACTGTTGTTTATTCTCCCTATGTCCTCTCATTTACTTACACTTCAGTTCTTTCCAGAGAATCAAACCTGCTCTGGTTATAGTCACTTTCCTTTTCCATTTTCAGCCCATCATCTTATCACTGATGACTCCATGCCAAGTAACAGCTTTGAAAATTTTCTGCCTTCCTTTGCCTTTGCTCTTATTCATGTGCTACAAAATAGAGCTGGGAAAAAAACCCACAAAACAAAAACAAAACATAAAGATACATTGACAATATCTATCAAGAATTTATGTTACAAGGGTAGCTAGGTGGTACAGTGAATAGAGCACTTGCACTGGGGACATGAGGACATGAGTTCAAATCTCGCCTCAGACACTTAACACTTACTATCTGTGTGACCTTGGGCAAGTCACTTAGCCCTAATTTCACTGCCTTGCCTCCACCAAAAAGTAAGAAAAAAAAAAAGAATGTGTCACAATATCTCAACTTATTTTTTGTTAGGGAAAGACAATCCTTTTATATCTCCCTAAATGTTGTTGTTTGATATTTGTTTTCTAAGGGACCAATGACATCACAGTGTGACATCATTTCTTGTTTATGAATTGGATTTCAGTGAAGCATTGTTGCACAAAGTTGTAAGCCTTATTCTCTTTTCCTGCATCATTGAAGTCCAATGGCTAACAGAAGTCAGGTCAGCTGGCAATGATTCAGGCTGCAGTGGTCTCAGACAAAAAATCTAATATACTATATGCACACAAAGCAATATATAGCATAGCATATAAAATATAATACGTCATATTCATATATACACCATATTATATGTGGCATATAGATTTGATATGGAATACTGTAATTTACATTATCTTTGCATTATATACTTTGCTCAATAAACGAAACAGCTTTGTATAATATATAAAATGTAATATATTTATTAGTATATTATAATATATAATATGGTATACATACATACATATAAAATATTTATTGTACTACTATATTATATAGAATATTATATTTTATACCAAGATACATACAAACTAGGTACTGTGTTTTAATCTATTAATACTATACATTGTGTCCTTCAGTCTAGAGAATGTATTATAGAATATGCAATATTATACGCAGCATATATGTGTCTGTATATATACTCTGTAGTACAATTTCCAACATACATAGCATACATTCTATATATTGTAAAATGTAATATAGCTTATAATATAGTATATTATATTAGTATATATTGCAATGTATACACAGTATAGCATATAGTATACTAAATTATAATATATAGTGTGGTATATGTTATATGATTTTATAGTATTATATAATGAATGATATGATATTGTAGTATACTCTATACTAGTATACAATGTATAATGCTATGCTGTATTATACCATACTAAAATCTATGTTCTATACTACATTATATAATGCTATAATACATACTATATATGTGCTATACAAGTACACACATACACTTTATTATTCTATACCATGCATTCTCTTTTATGTGTGGTATATGCCATATACCTCCTTAATTGATTCACTATTTCACCTAACATAGTGTCTTTTCCATACATTTTAAAAAATATCTTCACAAACCTTACAAACTTTGGTCACCCTGCCATATCAGCTGAGAACTTTATGTCATATTTTCATTTAAAAAAAATGAGAACATGTTCTCAAGATTTGCTCTTCTCCCATCCTCCTCATTGTAAATCATTCAAAACCTTCTACTACTATCTCCTGGCCTTCTCCTTGGATGAACTCCTCTATGTAAGTGAGTGATCCCTTTTATCTAATCTCCTCCAGGAGATTTCTCTCTTATCAGTCTCACTGTCTTATTTATCTTCAATCTCCTATGATTTATTTCCTTGCTGATACTAAACACAACTATGTCTGCCTTATCCAAAAGAATAAAACAAAACAAAGAACCCCAAACAAATAAAAAAAGATCCTTACTTATCTTCCCATTGTCTATAGTTATTGCCCTATATTTCTTCTCACTTTTGTGTCCAGATCCTTTGATATAATCAGGCTGGATAAAATCAACACCTCCACTTCCTTACCTCTTGCTTTCCTTTTAACTCTCAATAGTCTGACTTCTGATCTGATTAATGAATAAAACTATTTGCTTCACAGTTACCAATGATCTCTTCCTCAAAATCTTTCGTTCTTTCTTCCATTTTCATACTTCTTGAACTCTCTGGAGGCTTTGAAACTTGCTACCAGTCCCTTCTCTTGGTATTTCCTTGTCTAGGTTTTTATGCCATTATTCTTTCCTGATTCTCTTCCTACTTGTGTGACCACTCCTTCTTAGTAACCTTTGCTGGATCTTTATTCAATCTTACTTACCAACCTTGCTTGTTTATCAAGATTTGTCCTAGGTCCACTTCTATTTCCTTCTATTATCTCCCTTGGTGGTTACATCAGCTCCCTGAATTCAGTTATCATTGCCATGCAGGTAGTTATCAGATCCAATTTTCTTGTATGAACCTTTCTCTTTACCTCCTGCTTCACATGTTTAGTTTTTTAAGAATGGGTATCTTGTAGATACCTCAAACTTAACATTTCAAAAACTTATCTCATATTTGGCTACAAACATACCAAACTGATATAATCAGGAATCCATTAAAAGCAATGAAATAATAGTAATAAAAAACCTTTTCTGTTCTTAATTCACCTTCATCCTTTTCTCAAAAGTCAGACAATTCTGGGTAATTCAGACAGTGGATTGTGGTCAGTGAAAGGGAGAGTATATGATGAATCAGGCACTAAAGGAAAAACAAACAAACAAATTCAGCCTAATAAGTAGGACATATTTTAATCAATATATCTTATGCATATAAGTAAGCTATCTTCCTTAAAATTCAGCACATTTCATATAATATTTGCATATTTATAATTTTGGGAATAGTATTTCCAGTGCAAAACATTATTTTTAATGGTAGCTTAAGTGTGTCATGAAACAATTTTATTCTACATGTAGTATAGTGCATAGTAATAATCACTTAATGAGTACTGTTATTTAATAAATGCTTCTTGAATGAATACATTCTGACAACACTGAAATATCTCTTTATCTTGTTAACACTCACAAATAAAATATGCCTTGTAGTATAGTTCATTTTAAAATGAAAAGATAAATGATGGTTCTAATATGTGGTTAAGTTGAATCAACACAAAGAGCCAAATTCAAAGATATCACCCTTGTGATGCCATTGATCTTTTTGAAAATGAAAGATGAACAACAAAAGCACATTTCACCATTACTTTACTTATTATAGCCAGGCATTTTTAAATTGTGTAAAGGGAAAAATATTCAAAGAATTTAGGATATATGAAGTCAATAGTTATTATCATCAGAGAAATAAATACAAAATAATTGAGAATTGGGGGAAAGCTATTGGCTAATGTCAAACCTTGCTTTATGTATGTAAAAAGAAAAGAATATAGCATGAGCAATACAATTATTTCTACAATTTTAAGTTTTCATGTTTATTGCTCATAGTCAATCTGCTTGTGCAGATGGCAAATTATTCAGTACAGACACTAGCATTTTACTGGCCGTATATAGAAAATATCAAATCAATTGAGCCTATTCCCCAGTTGCTTACTATGGTTCAGTGTATTGTTCTAGGTCCTGGGTAAGAAACAAAATTTAGCTAAGACACTAAAAAATGGACCTTGTCTGCTAAATGTTTAGAACATAAGGTAATGTAACATGCAAATAAGTAGGATTAAAAAAAACTATGAGCAAAGGGTTCACAAAAAATGGTGTACTATAGGCTAAGGTAAGAAAGATCGTAACAATGGGCAGGAGGGGAGGGAGTAGATTAGAAAAGACTACTTGAGAAAGGTAATATTCAAGTTGGGCATTAACAGATAGGTAACTTTTAATACATGTACTTTAAAAAGAGTATAATTATGACAATAAAAACCAAGGATTGGAGACAGGAATGTATGCAGTCTGTAACTGGAATAACTTGCAATTCAGATTGAATGGAACATAAAGTATGAGGAGTAAAAGACTGACATTATATCAGATTTGAAAGACTTTGAATGTCATGGAAAACCTTGGTCATTGCTCAGGTTATAAAGAAACACAATATTTTGGGCAAGATAAAGTAAGAAATATTATTCTAATAAAGGAATACAGAATGGTTTGAAGGAGAAATAAAGAAGCAGAAACATTTCTTAAGAGGTTATTACAAGAAATCATTAGAAGGGAGTTGAAATCTAAATAATTTTAATCAAGATTTTTTTCATTCATTGAATGAACAGAAGCAATGAAATATATCAACTTCCTCATAGTAGAGAAGTGGGGGAGCACTAAGACAATAGTTTATTCACATTCAGCACATTCAGCATTTTGATTGTTAGTGTTTGCTACATGGGATGATACAGTACAGAGTAGTATAGTTGCAAACAATGTGATCTAAAGATAAGAGGTATCAATTAAGAGTCACATTTCTACACATTAATCTCTTTCTACAAAAGAGGAAATTGTAAACAACAAAGAAGTTGTTAATGGAAGACTGTACAAAGTGGAAATGGTGAGGATAAAGGTGAAATGTATTTGAAAAATATAGTCATAAAAGAAACATTGGTAATTAAAGTAATACAAGGTGACGACAATCGAAGTCCAAGACAATGCCAAGACCAAATATATGGAAGGCTGTATAATGGTGGTGCTACTTAAGGTAATATTAAAGTCTTAAGAAAAATTCTATTTTAGGGGAAAATAATAATTTTTAATGTTAGTATTAGATGCTGATGGGGCATTTAGGAAGATCACATGTTGGGAGTTGAACACAAATACCTAAAAAAGCAGAATAAGCTGATGTAGACATAATAGTCAGGGAACGATCTTTATAAAAGGCATAATGGAAGCCATGGTGGTCAAAAAGGTGTTCAAAACAGAGAACAGAAAGAGGAAGAGTATTAGAAAAATAATCTTGGGAAACACCTTACAGAAAGGGTCAAGAAGATGATGAATTAAAGAAAGCAGAGAAATATCAGTTAGAAAGGGAGGAAGAAAACCAAGATAATGTAGCATCCTAGAATTTAATTCAAAAGAAAAACATAGAAGAAGAGAATAATCAATAATGTCAAAAATTCCATAAAGATCAAAGTAGGTTATATTAGAGAGAAGTTATAGTGAGAGATGTAGCAACTAAATTTGAAGCAATAGAAGAATCGAGGTGAAGAAAGGGAAATATCAATCTGCACAGATTTATTAAGAAATTTCACAATGAAGCTGAAAAGAGATGAGGTGTCCCTGTAAATATGAAAAGAAATCATGGAGAGAGGCATACAGAGAAGAAAGCCAAAGAGAGAGAGAGAGAGAGAGAGAGAGAGAGAGAGAGAGAGAGAGAGAGACAGAGACAGAGACAGAGACAGAGAGACAGAGAGAGAGAGACAGAGAGACAGAGAGACAGAGACAGAGACAGACAGAGACAGACAGATAGAGACAGACAGAGGGACAGAGAGACAGAGAGAGAGAGACAGAGACACAGACAGAGACAGAGAGACAGAGACACAGACAGAGGGACAGAAAGAGAGAGACAGAGACAAAGACAGAAAGAGAGAGACAGAGAGAGAAAGAGAGAGAGAGAAAGAGAGAGAGAGAGAAAGAGAGAGAGAGAGAGAGAGAGAGAGAGAGAGAGAAAGAGAGAGAGAGAGAGAGAGAGAGAGAGAGAGAGAAGGAGTTGTTATTGGAACTTCAGGAGGTGATAAGGTGGTAACATCTCCCTGCTTTATGGTAATGAAGATAGTGATAATAGTTGTCTTTTCCATAGCTCATAGAAGAATAGGGCTCAATGACTGCAAAATAGTTCATAAAATTTAAAATGCTAATATTCCAATTAAATGAGAAGATTCAGCATAGATTTTAATGATTAGAATATTTTAAAGTTTAAATTTGCCAAACTGTATCAAGTATTTCTTAGCTAATTTCTCGCCTCACATTTCAAATGCTTCACTTGTCTAACAGCACAAAACAAGTGAAGTATGAGATGCACTACTATATTAATTAGTCAGAGGAGTGTCTACTGAAGCAATACAAAAGGGCACTGTAATTAGACTCAAAATATGACCTACTTTAAAATTATAAGTTGGTAGAAAAATTATTAATATTAGGGGGTAGAAAATCTCTTCAAAAAGTCTCCTGAAAATAATAACTTTTGTTGAAAAAGAAGCATTTTTTCACTCTTTCTTTTGTTGTTTTTTTTTAAACTTTTTTTGTTTTGCAAATGATCAAGATATTTGTTCATTTCAAGAAATCCTGCCATGAGATGAGATCTTAGATGCTATGGATTCCTAATTTAATTTAATTTCTTCAAGCTCTTCCATAAGAAATATTAGATATGATATTCAGAGCAACCTTTATACATGTATACACTGTAATCAGTCAGTGAATAAATATTTAAGCATGACATTTATTAAGCATTCATTAAGATCATTATTTTATTACATTATTATATTTATAAGGTGCATTATTAAAGATTATGTGTCAGGCATGAAGATACAAAAAGAAGCAAAAGACAATCTCTGTCTCCAAATCACTCCAAGTCTCTGACTACAAATAAGCAGTATACAGGATAAATAGGACATGATTAAGACAGTGATGGCATTAGAATTTAGAGGGAGTGAGAAAATCTTCCTTTAGAAGATAACATTTCAGTTTAGACTTAAAGGAAGCCATAAGACAAAGACGAGGAGGTAGAATATGCTAAGTTTGGTAGAAAGAGAAAATGCTTGGACCCAAAAGAAGCTGTGTCTTATTCATGAAATAGCAAGATCATTCTTACAGGATCAAAGAATATGTATTTAGTAGTAAGAAAAAAACTGGAATGGTTTGAGTGTGACTACATTATAAAGGGATTTGAATGCTTAACAAAATATTTTGTATTTGATCCCAGATGTGATAGAAGTCACTGAAGTTCACTGAGTAGTAATATAACATAGTTGGACCTGTGCTTTATGAAAATGACTTTTGTGACTGAAAGTAGGATGTATTAAAGTGGAAAGAGACTTGAATCAAACAAGCTCACCTATGGAGTATTGCAGTAGTGCAGGCATGAAATGATGCATGGTCTCAGTCAGGGCAGTGTCAGTATCTGAGGAGAGAAGGGGGTGAATTTGAGAAAAATTACAAAGATGAAATCAATAAATCTTCACAACAGATTGCATATGGTTGGGTGAGAAAGAGTGAGAAGTTGAAGATGACACCTGGATTGCTAGCCTGAAGGACTGAGAGAATGGTGTGGTCCTCTAAAGTAAAAATGAAAGTGGGAAGAGAATAGAGTTTAAGAGTATATATGGTGAGTTCGTTTTTAGACATATAATTAGTTCATTTTAGACATGAGTTTAGCTTCAGATGTCTACAGGACATCTAGATAATGGAAACAAAATCTAGGTTATGAAGAGCTTTGAATGTCAAAAAAAAGATTTTATATTTGATCATCTGGGTGAGAGGAAGCCACTAAAGTTGCTTGAATAGCTTGAATTGTGAGGTTGGAAAAATTAAGCTGGATGTCATTTGAGAGTTAAGGATTTGTCAAGTAGAATTGAGAATGGATAAATTAATACATTGGTATTTGTGAGATCAACAAGTGAGGTAGTATAGAAGGAAATAGAAGGCCCAGTATTATAACAACTTCTCGTATATGATATTTTACTCCACTATATGAAAATTTAAATATTTTAACAAAATTGTGACTATATAATCACTGAAAATACCAAAAGTACATAGAAGGAAGAAAACTTTTAGATGACCTATATGTTTCATTCAACTAATCTAAATACTTGATTGGAGAAAAAGAATCATATCTAGAGTCAGTGAATCATAGAATATTTATTTTTTAAATTCAACTTTATGTTTATTTTAAATCTATAACAGTATTTTCCACAAGATTTTGAGTTACAAATTTTCTCCCCATCTATCCCCTACCCGCTACCCCAAAACAGCCATACAACTGAATACACCGCCCCCAATCTGCTCTCTCCTATAGCCTACCCTATGCTCACTCCAACTTTCCAATGGGCAAGATGCATCTCTATACCCCAATGTCTGTACATCTTATTTCCAAGCTGCATGTTAATAATGATGATAAAATGGTGATGATGAAGATGATGATGATGATGATGATAATAATAATTTATTTTAAACATTTGATTTTAAAACTCTGAATTCCAAATTCTTTTCCTTCTTCCCTCATCACCCACCTTTACTGGGTAGATAAACAATTCAATGTAGGCTGTATATGTGTAGTTAAACAAAACATGTCCATAGTGGATATATCATGAAAGACTGACTATATTTATCCCACCATCCTATCCTGCCCCCCACTTGTTGTATTTTTCTGCTTTGAACCTGTCCCTTTTCAAAAGTGTGTGCTTCAAACTACCCTCCCCCCACAATCTTCTCTCCCTTCTATCATAAGGTAGGGTAAGATGCTTAATATAGTGTGTATATTTTTAGCTCCTTAAATCAAATCCAATGAGAGGAAGGTTGATTGTTGTCCTTCCTGCTCTTCTCCTCCATTGTAACAGTTTTCCCTTGCCTCTTTTATATGATATAATTTATAATATTTTATCTTTCTCTATCTCCTCTCCTTATACTCCTATACCACATCTTCATTTTGTTTTTAAAATATTATTTCTTCCTATTCAATTGATCTTGTGCCCTCTGTCTATGTATACATGTACCCATATATGCACACACTCACATATGTATTTATGGCACATATATCCTCCTATATAAACACACATATGTGTGTGTGTGTGTGTGCATGTGCATGTGCATGTGCGTGTGCATGTGTGTGTGTTTGTGT
The DNA here is from genome assembly GCA_028646575.1 of Pseudocheirus occidentalis. Classification (NCBI taxonomy): domain Eukaryota; kingdom Metazoa; phylum Chordata; class Mammalia; order Diprotodontia; family Pseudocheiridae; genus Pseudocheirus; species Pseudocheirus occidentalis. The sequence continues at coordinate 5,558 of JAQQSW010000562.1, read as the reverse complement.
GTGTGTGTGTGTGTAGAGAGAGAGAAAGAGAAAGAGAGAGAGCAATCAATTTAGGAAATACTTAGCCCATAGTAACTTAGGGCTAAATATGGGAGGTGTGAAGTCAGCATGGAATATGCAGCTCTGTCCTCTGTTGAGAGGGTGTGAACTCCACTGCTGAACTGGTAAAAGGGCATTGGCTGAGACAGGAGGCCACTGTGTGTATATAAAGAAGAATCCTAGAGTCAGAAACAGAATTGGGTATCATCCTGGTTGTTCCTGTTGGAGGAAGCAGGATTGTCCCAGAATTTCAGAGCTGGGCTGCTGGACATAAGAAGTGAGTTGGAGTTTTCTTGAGAGAGACGGACAAAGAAAGAGACAGAGAGAGATGGGGGGGTGAGAGGGGGAGAGAGAGAGAGAGAGAGAGAGACAGACAGACAGACAGACAGACAGAGAGGAGAGAGAGGGAGCGAGTTTCTCTCCCAGCATCTGGAAGTTAATGAGAACGGAGATAGAATTTTCCTCCATCTGGTGAAGGATGCCTGGGAGGCTGAGAAAGCTTGCATGAAAAGTCTCCAGAAAGGCCAAGATTCTGCTGGGTCCTAGGACCAGCTGAACTGCTGGAGGACTGAAGAAGCATGACCAGGATAAGACTTTGTTGGTTCCTGGCCTGGCTGATTCTTGAGTTCCCGACAACAGAAGCGGGGAAGTGTCTGAGATGTGCTGGACGCTGTGAACTTAAGTGTGTACCAAACATTTCCTGGAAGACTGGACAAGGACCTGGGAGCTGTCTACTTCTGAGGACTGGACAAGGACCTGGGAGCTGTCTGCTTCTGAATCTACGTGACTCTTTGGTGGATTCAGGAGGGAGCTGGGACCATGGAAGGGGATCCAGGGAATCAGAGAGACCAGCCTCAGTCAAGATGAAGAAAAGGCCTCACCTAGGATGTAATTGAAGTTTGCTTGAAAGTCCTAATTTTCATTGAATGACAATATTTTCCCCTGAAACATGATTACCCAGTTTTGCTGGGTAGGTGATTCTTGGTTCTAATCTAAACCCTTTCACCTCCTGAATATCATATCACAAGCCTTTTTATCCCTTAATTTAGAAGCTGTTAGATTTTGCATTATCCTGATTGTGTTTCTGCAATTTTCAAATTGTTTCTTCTTGGCAGCTTGTAATATTTTCTCCTTGGTTTGGGACCGCTAGACTCTGGTTATGATATTTCTAAGAGTTTTATTTTGGGGATATATATATATATTTCCTTTTTAAAAAATAATTTATTTTCTCTTTTACATCACTCATTTCCACAAGATTTTGTGTTTCAAATTTTCTCCCCATATTTCCCCTACCTATTACCCCAAAACACAAATCCCACTGTATAACCCCTCTCACAACCAACTTTCTCCTATATCCTCCTACATCACCCCTCTGACTTTCCAGTAAGACAGGATGGGTTTCCCTACCCCAGTGCCTGTATATCTTAATTCCCAGTTGCATGTAGTTAATAATAATATTATAATTATAATTATATATATTTAAATATATGTGTATATATATACATATATACATACATATGTGTATATATATATACATATATGTATGTATATATAACCTTTGATTATAGAACATTAAATTCTACATTCTTTCCCTTCCTCCCTCGTCACCCACTCCACTGGAACGACAAACAATACAATACAGGCTCTACATGCGTAATTATGCAGGACTTCTCCACACCAAACATATTTTGAGAGACAGATTATATGTTCCTCCTTCCTATCCTGCCCCCTGCTTTTTTCTCTTTTATGCCCTGTCCCTGTCCCTTTACTGAAGTGGGTACTAGCATCAACCCTCCCACTGACCCTGCCCTCCCCTTTGTCATCCCATCTCTCATCCCGCTCGTCCCTACCCCACATACTCTCCTGTGTGGCAAGATACCCAGTTTAGAGTTTATATCATATCTTGCATAAGCCAAATTCAAAGAGAGTAAAGTTGACCCTTTCCCTTTTGCTTTCCTATTCTTCCCCTCCATTGTTAAAGTTACCCCTTTTCTCTTCTATGTGGGATGATTAACCCCATTCTGTCTCTCCCTGCCTCCTCTCATTCTAATCACTCCCCACTTCAGAATTCCATCTTTTAAAGTATCATCCTTTTCTATTCAATTGATCCTGTGACCTCTATGAACTCAAATACATACATACTCAGATATATATATATATATATATATATATATATATATATATATATACACATACCTTCCTATATAGACATATGCATAGGCAAATATATATACATAGGTAAACATATATACATACACACATACATACATATATATATACACATTTGTATTCCCTTCACCTATCCTCATAATGAGAAAAGTTTCAAAAGGTACTATTATTGTTTTTCCATATTGACATGTAAATAGTTTAACTTTGATAAGTTCCTTATGATTTCTTTCCAATGTTTACCTTATCATTCTTCTTGTGTTTGAATGCCAAATTTTCTGTCCAGGTTTGGTTTTTTTCAGGAATAATGCTTGAAAGTACTCTACTTCACTGAATGAACATACTTTCCCCTGGAAGATTTTACTCAATTTTGCTGGGAAAGTGATTCTTGGTTTTAATCTTAATCTTAGCTCCCTTGATTTCCAGAATATCATATTCCAGGCCCTTCAATTCCTCAATGTAGAAGCTGCCAGATCCTAATTGTATTTCCACAGTATTCAAATTGCTTCTGCTTGGCAGGCTGTAATACTTTCTCCTTGATCTTGGGGCTCTAGAACCTGGCTATAATATTTCTAGGAGTTTTCTTTTGGGGATCTTTTGCAAGAGGTGATTGGTGAATTCTTTCAAGTTATATTTTGCCCTCTGGTTCTAAATTATCAGGGTAATTTTTCTTGATAATTTCTTGAAGAATGCTTTCTAAATTCTTTTTTTTAACAATGGCTTTCAGGTAGACCAGTAATTTTTAAATTGCCTCTTCTGGATCTATTTTGTAGGTCAGTGGATTTTTCAAGGAGACATTTCACATTGTCTTCAATTTTTTCATGTGTTTGAATCTGTTTAGTTGTATCTTGATTTCTCATAAAGTCATTTGCTTCCATTTTCTCCAGTCTTATTCTGAAGGAATTCTTCTCTTCAGAATGCTTTTGAGATTCTTTTTCCATCTGGAAAATTCAACTTTTTGAGAGATTCTTCTTCTCATTGGCTCTTTGGGCCTCTTTTCCCATTTGAGTTAATCTGTTTTTAAGTTTTTGATTTCTTCTTGCTGATTTCTTCAGGTTGTTGACACTCTTTTCATGATTTTCTTGCATCTTTCCCATTTCTCTTCCCAATGTTTCCTCCACTTCTCTTATTTGTCTTTCAAAGTCCTTTTTAAGCTTATCTATGGCTTCTAGGCAATCTTCATGTTTCTTAGAAGCTTTTGGTGTGGGAGTTCTAACTGTGTTGTTTTCCTCCCATTCCATGCTTTGATCCTTTTTGTACCCAAAAAAGGATTGTAGATTTCGATTGCTCCACTTACTTTACTTCCTTTTCCTCTCATGTTGGCCAGTCAGTTAATTCCTTGATTTTTGAGCTCTGTGAAACTCTGCATCCAGGGGCTAAAGCTCTGTCCCAAATCTCTGGGGTTTTTACAGCTGTTGGAGCTACTAGGGGGTTGCCACAGCCCCTACCAGCTTTGGCTTACTAAAAACACACCCCAGGACAACCACCCACAACCACAATCTTGATCCAGTTTGCTCAACACAAGAGCACTTGGCCTCTGAACAATCTCTTGGCCCCCCTACAGTCTGCAGGCCAGGAGCTCTGAAGCAGCCAGGTGGAGGTAACTGCCACTTCTGCTGCTTCCTCTGCTTCCTTGCTATGGGGGTAGTTTGGCTGGACTGCTTTTCTCCCCCAAATTTAGCTGAGTTTCACTGATCTTTCACTTAGTCCTTATTACTCCTCTCTTGTTAAATCTGGAAACTGTCCCAGGTGCTGCTGATCTGCTGTCCTGAAGACTCCAGCTGCAGCTACTCCAGATTGCCCAGGGGCCAGGCCACAGTTTCAGGCTGGGCTGGTTTCTGCTCCCAGCCTGCTTTGATCAGTCCTTTTTGCTGAGATGCCTTCAGTGAGAGATGTGGTTTCTGTATTTTTGTGAGTTTTGGAGCACTAAAATTCGTTTAGAGTGATATTTTATGGGTATTTGAGGTGGCTATGTGGGAGCTGTGAAACCTTGATTCTTTTACCCTGCCATCATGTGTCTGCCCCCTAATGAATTCTTTCAAATTCTATGTTGCCCTCTGGCTCTAAAATATCAGGCTAATTTTGCTTGTTAATTTATTGAAGGATATTTTCTAGTATTTTTTTTATCATGCTTTTCAGTTAGTCCGATAATTTTTGATTTCTCTCTCCTGGATCTATTTTCCAGGTCAGTGGTCTTTCAAATGAGATATTTCACATTGCACCCTATTTTTTTTCATTTCTTTAGAAATGTTTTAAAATTTTTTGATTTCTCATAAAGTCATTAGCTTCTATTTGCTCCAATCTAATTCTGAAGGAATTATTCTGTCTAGTGAGCTTTTGAGATTATTTTTATATCTGGCAAATTTGGCTTTTTAAGGCATTCTTCTCCTCATTGGCTTTTTGGGCCTCTTTTCCCATTTGAGTCAATCTATATTTTAAGGCAACATTTTCTTCAGTGAGGTTGTTGACTCTCTTTTCATGATTTTCTTGCATCATTCTCATTTCCATTCCCAATTTTTCCTCCACATTTCTTGATTTCCAAAGTCCTTCCTAACATCTTCCTTAGCCTGTAACCAGTTCATATTTTTCTTGGAAGAGTTTGGTAGAGGAGTTCTGACTTAGTTGTCTTCTGCCCATTCCATGCTTTGATACTTTTTGTCCCCTAAAAATGGAATCTAAGATTTGCTTGCTTTGCTTCCTTTGTTTGCTCATGTTACCCCTTAATTACTTCACTTTTGAGCTCTTTGCCACAGTAGAGCTCTGCTTCCAGAGAGGAGAGCTTTTTCCCAAATCTCTGGGGGTTTTGTAGCTGCCAGAGCTATTAGGTGGGTTTCTTTTCTTCTTCTCTCAGAAGTTCTGGGGCTCACTGGTTCCATACTTCAGAAACACCCCCCAATATGTGATCCAAATCCAAGAAGGTCAAACTCAGAGCAATTACCTTCTGAATGGTCATTTGGTCCCCTTACAATCTGTAGGGCAGGAGGTCTGAAGCAGCCATGTGGAGGCAGATGCATGGCTGCTACACCTCCACCACTTTTCTACCTCTTATCACTCTGGGGGCAGAGGCTGGACCACAATCCTCCATCTCCCTCCTCCCTCTCCCATTCCAACAGAGTTCCTCACTGACCTTTTACTTTGTCTTTGGCATTTTAGGTTGATATTTCTGGAAACTGCCACAGCTGCTGGTGATCCACTCTCCCAAAATCTCCTCCAACTGCTATGGGGTGGGGTCACCCTGGGGCTAAAACCATGGGCTCAAGCCAGGCTGGGCTTGGTGTATCAATAATGAGATATTCACAACACCCATGATGGTTATGAATATGCTGGTATAGTTTTGGATCACAAAATGTAGC
>JAQQSW010000561.1:0-26880 GCA_028646575.1 Pseudocheirus occidentalis | reverse complement strand
TCCAGGGGAAAATATGGTCATTCAATGAGGTGGAGGACTTTCAAGCATTCTTGCTGAAAAAACCAGAACTGAAAAGAAAATCTGACAATCAAACACAAGAAGCATGAGAAGGTAAACATGGGAAAGAAGTCATAAGGAACTTATCAAATTTGAATTATTTACATGCCGATATGGAAAAATGATAATAGTAATTTATGAAACTTTTCTTAGTATGAGGATAGGTAAAGGGAATACAAATGGATATATATTTATACTCACACATATGTCTATATAAGAAGCTATATATGCACATGAATACATATCTGAGCATGTGTATATATGGGTTTATAGAGGGCATAGCATCATTGAATACGAAGGGAAGATACTTTAAAAGGCAAATTCTGAGGTGGGAGAGGACTAGAATGAGAGGAGACAGGGAGGGACAAAATGGGGCTAATCATCCCGTGTGGAAGAGGCAAGGGATAACTGTTACAACTTTACTTTCATTTACTCTCATCGAATCTGGCTTAAGGAATAAATGGCATAAACTCTAAAATGGGCATAATGCCACACAAGAGAGTAGAGGGCATGGGGATGACGGAGGGGAAGACAGGGTCTGGGGGAGGGATGCACACTTCAATAAAGGGACAGGGTAGAGAACAGAACAAGGGGGGTAGGTATAGGAGGGAGGGACCTATGATCACTGTCACAATATGTCCACTATGAAGATATCCTGTATAATCACACCTACACAGCCTGTATTGAATTGGTTGTCCTTCCAGCAAGGGTGGGTGACAAGGGAGGAACCGAAAGAATCTAGAATATAAAGCTCTGCAATACCTGCAACTAGGAATCAAGATATACACAGGCTGGGATAGGGAGACCCTCCCTGCCCTACCAGAAAGTTAGAGAGCAGACCAGGAGAGGGGCTCCACAGTGGGATCGCTGTTTTGGGTGTGGGGTAGGGGAAAGATGGGGAGAAAATCTGTAACTCAAAAATCTCATGAAAATGAACGATGTAAACAAGAAAAGAAATAAAATTTATTACATTAAAAAAAATCATGAAATTGCCAAAGTTAGGTGTGATTAAAAAAAAACCAATAATAGATAAGCAATTAGCTAATTTGAATAATAAAGGAAAACTAAATTACTAGTATGAAAAATGAAAAAGGTTGATTCACAACCAATAAAGAATAAAAGCAATTATTAAATATACCAGTAAAACTGACAGTCTAAATAGAATACTTAAATAAATTTCTCAGGAAAAGAAAGGAAAAAAAAAATCCAACCCAAGACCAGATGGACTAACAAGTGAATTCTACTAAACATTTAAAGAGCAATTAATTATATACTACAATCATGCTGGATTTATACCAGGAACAGAGGACTAGTTCAATATTAGGTAAACCATAAATATAACCAATCATATGAATAACAAAAATAATATGATTATTTTAATGGATGTAGATAAAGCTTTTGATGAAATACAACACCCATTTCCTGTTAAAAGAAAAAAACAAAAACAACATACCCAAACTCCAAACCAAACAAATATTTGAAAGCACAGGAATAAATGGAGTTGTCCTTAAAACCATAAGTAGTATCTACCTAAACCAAAAGCAAACATTATCTGTAATGGCAGTAAGCTAGAAGTCTTTCCAATAAGATCAGAGGTGAAGCAAGGATGTTCATCATTACCATTACTATTCAAAATCATACTAGAAATGCTAGCTCTTGGTAATAAAACAAAACAAAACAAAAAAGAAATGGAAGGAATAAGCAAAGGCAAGAAGGAAACAAAACTTTTACTTTTTGCAGAAGAATATGATAGCTTATTTAGAAAACTTAAGTCAACTAAAGACTAATCAAAATAATTTGCAACTTCAGTAAAGTTGCAGAATATAAAATAAACTCAGACAAATCACCAGCCAAAACACACACACACACGCACGCGCGCATGTATGTGCATGTGTATGTAAATTAACTTTAAATACCCCAAACTGGATATTCAAATAGATTTAACTCATAATGTACATGTTAAGACCAATGGGAATGATTTGAATATGTATGCTCTGTTTAAAATGTTAATTTAATTAAACAAATATTCTTTTTTTTTTTTAGGGCAATTGGGGTTAAGTGACTTGCCTAAGGTCACATGGCTAGTAAGTGTTAAGTGTCTGAGGTTGGATTTGAACTCAGGTCCTCTTGACTCCAGGACCAGTGTTCTATTCACTGTGCCACCTAGCCACCCCTAATTAAGCAAATATTGATAATGTTTACTGAAAGACTTGACATAACTTAATAAAAGCATTTATTCTATAAAACTTGGATTCAGTCAAAAGGTCACACCCAAGGACCTAGAAGGCCATGTGTAGCCTCCAGGTCCCAGGTCTATTACATAAAAAGTAAGATAGATATAAAAGCTCTCCTAGTTTAACATTTAACTGGATCATAAGATCAAGATTAAGGATTAGAAGGTATCTTAGAAATTATCTAATCCCCCCATCCCAAGTTTATAGACGATGAAATAAATTGCCTTTTCAGCTCATAGTAGGGGAAATGGGATCCTCTTTGTTCTTTAAGTTCTTTCCTTTTGTAACAGACATTTCATTTCACTTACCTATAAAGATTTGTAAACAATGGTATCCTTCAAAAACTGATATCACTTGGCAGCCTAGGAGCTCAGCTATTACTGGTTGTCCCTGGATCTAATCACTACAAAACATTCTTTACAGAAATAAAGACAGATCTAAATAATTAGAAAGATATTAATTGCTCATGCTAGGCCATATCAATATACTACAAATGACAGTAGCATTTAAAATCAATTTGTTTAATTCCATGCTACACTAATCAAATTGCCAAAAGATTGAAATATAGAAAAACTTCCTATATTAGAAAAATTTTGTTAAGCAAAATAACAAAATTCACCAAAAGGAACCAAAGATCAAGAATCTCAAAGGAAAATAATGGAAGAAAATGGGAAGAAAGGAAGCCTATTTCTACTGAATCTCAGACTATTACAAAGCAGATATAATCCACAATCTGGATAAAACTGCTAAGAAAACAATTAGTACAGTAAAAATAGTTTTTAGATCAATGTCTCACAGCATAAATCTCCAAGAGGACACATGACTTAGATATAAAAGGTGATAACAGAAAATTAGAAGAGCAAGAAAGGAAATATCTCTTGCAGCCCTAGATAGAGAAATAGATGCTGACCAAACGAGGGAGATTATCATACGGGTGGGGAGCCTGCAGCTTCATGGCCACATGGGGCCTTCTAGGTCTTTGGGTGGAGCCTTTTGATTGAGCACAAATTTTACCAAACAAATTCTTTTTTTCTTTTTGGAAAGCATTTGGGGTTAAGTGACTTGCCCAAGGTCACATAGTTAGTTTCTGTGTTAAGTGTCTTAGGCCAGATTTGAACTCAGGTCCTCTTGAGTCTAGGGCTGGTGCTCTACTCACTATGCCACCTAGCTGCCCCCAGACAAATTCTTTTATTAAGGGGATTTCTTCTGTAAAGCTGAGGAACTAGAGGGCTACATGTGGCCTTGAGGCTACAAGATGACATAGAAGATAAAATGGATAATTTTCATTACATAAATTTTATTAGTTTTTGTACAAAAAATAGCAATATAGTAAAAATCAGGAAATTGGGAAAAAATTATTAAATCAAGTTTTTCTGATAAAGGTCTCATGTTCAAGATATGTAAAGAACTAATTCAAATATATAAGAACAAGAGACATTCTTTAATAGAGAAATGGTCAAAGAACAAGGAGATCTCAAAGGAATAATCCAAGTTACCAACAATCACATGAAAAAATACTCCAAATAACTAATAATTCCTTTAAGACAGTTAAGGCACTCTTTTCTGCAGGAAGTCTTCTTTAATTCCTTCAACTGCTAGTATCCTTCCAAACGACCTTGTATTTAACTATTTTGTATTTATTTTTATTCACTTTACATTTATGCTATATGTACTCATACTTGACTCTTCCTTTAGAATGTAAGGTTATTATGAGGGACTGTTTCATTTTTTTGTAATTACACCCCCGATACCTAACACAGTGCCTGGCAGATGCTTAGACAAGTGTTTGTTACTTAACTAATGAGGACTACTACAAGAGAAGACCAAATGTCCTATGAAACTGAAGAGGTTTGGGAGTGCAGGGACCCTGAGGATGACAAGGCAACTCAAGCCTTCTCTTAGTCAAGGAGCAAAAAGTTTATTGTAATACTTTAGAGAAAGCAGGCAGGGGTCTTTATGTAACCTGCAAGAGAATTAGTATGGTACTGGGGCTTATATAGAAAAGGGGAACGGAAAAGGAATGCTAGGGATGCTAATTAGGTAATCAAGCAGTCCAGGTGTCTTTGGGAACTCTGGATGGGAATGTGTAGGGAGTATATCAGACACTGACAAAATTTTCAGAGGCACCGATCTTGGGTTATCTGGAGTCAAGTAATGCCCACACCTAAAGGGCGCAGGCTGACGCAAGAGTGTGTGAATGAAATGATGAAATGAGCCAGGTGGGGTCTATCAGGGTAGTCCATTTATCCTAGGGCAAGGAGTTTCATTTATTTTTTTTAATTCTTTAGTTTCTTTTTTTAAATTTTGCTTATTTTTAGTTCACATCATTTCCATGAGATTTTGAGTTACAAATTTTCTCCCCATCTTTCCCCTACCCACCACCTCAAAAAAAGCAATCCCACTGTATACCCCTCCCTCAATCTGCTCTCTCCTATATCCTCCCCCATCACCCCTCTGACTTTCTGTTAGGGCATGACGGATCTCCTTACCCCAGTGCCTGTATATCTTAATTCCCAGTTGCATGTAAATAATAATTATACACACACACACACACACACAGAGATATATTTTAACATTTGATTACAGAACTTTAAATTCTAGATTCTTTCCCTTCCTTCCTCATCACCCACCCCCACTGAAAAGATGAGCAATTAAATACAGGCTATACATGTGAAGTTATGCAGAACATCTCCACAATAGACATATTGTAAAAGACTGACTATATTTCCCTCCTTCCTATCTCACTCCCCCCTTGTTCTATTCTCTTGTTTGTCCCTGTCTCTTTACAGAAATGCGTGCTTCTAACAACACTCCCCACCACCCTGCCCTCCCCTCCATCATCTCTCCTCTCATCCCCATCCCCCCTATTCTTCTGTAGGGCAAGATACCTAATTTAGAGTTTATGTCATTCCTTCCCTAAGACCAATTCAATGAGACCAAGGTTGACCCCATTCCCTTTTGCCTTCCTGTTCTTCCTCTCTGTTGTACAGTTATCCCGGGCAAGGGCTTTTATAACAGAGGTGGTTGCATCTGGTTTTCTTGTGGAAAAATTGATTAATCAGCTTGTACTTATTGGTGGCTGTATCTTTGCAATCTTTAGGGGTCACTTCTTGGTAATCATGCCCTGTTTTCTTGCTAGTCATGGAAAGATGGTGAGCCAACACCCTGAGCACTAATTAGCCCAGATGGGGAACGAAGTCCAGGGAAATCTTGATCCAGACTCTACTCATGACTGGACTGATTCAGCACTGGCCCTCTACATCTCTCCCCTTTCTTAGCAAGTAACTCTGTCCCCAGAGCCAAGAGTGACCTACCAACAGAGCGAATAATACAAGATGCAACAAAGCACAGACCACCTAACACACACAGTAATGAGACAAAGTGGAGGATTATGGAAGCAAAGTTATTTAATGAGTTAGTTCTGCTTATCCAATCAAGCACCTTATTTACAATATTATCAAGATCAATTCCTGATATATGGCTTGTGGAAATTTGGTTTGTATTAATTCTTGTAAGGCAAGGGCAGACATAGTGAAAGACACGATTATAGCACCAACAATCAAAATACCTGCAATAAAAAAGCCCCACAAATCTTTTCCTTCCACCCTTTTGAAATTTCCCATTTTCTTAATCCTAATTTCCATTCCCCCCTTTAAATAAGATTGTCACATGGACAATATACAAGGCGGCAGAGTATATTTTCAAATCAGGGAAGGTTCTCAGATTCACTTAAACCTATCAAGGAGCCAAGGGGCAGGGAAGATCTTCAGATTCCCATTATCATTACATTCAGCCCCAAGATCTTTTCATGCCCATTACATAGGCAACTTGTATCTGAATTAGCATTAACATCTCTTAAACACAACATAATCCCCACAAAATAAATACATCCCATTTGCAAGATACATAACAACTTACTACCAGAATGACCACACAGCCTTAAACACAAAGTATATAACCTTATAATCCCCTCAATTCAAAACAAAAATGTCCAAATAAAGTTCTTGGCGGGGGGGTGTCCTTCACCCCACATTGCCCTTGTAGGCTTCTCCTGGCACTTTCAGGTGCAGGCTCTAATGAGCCAAGTCCCAGTCTTAACACTGCTCTAACTCCTGCTTCCAAGTCCTGAGGGGCGACTGGGCAACAAAACCAATAGGGTGGGATCCTTGGGGGGTCCATGGCACTTCACCCCACCCACACAGACAAAATTCTACATAGACCCAATTCCATCCTCCTCCTGGGTCCCAAAATGTGGGATGCAACACATTCAGTGCTCCTGCCTTGCTGCACAGTCCTTATCTTGTCCTGTGGCTAAATTCTGAACTCCTGGGTTCCTCCTCGTCCCGCAGGAGGCACCCACTCCTGGCTTCTGCCCCAGTCCTGATGCAGGCAGTTTGCCATTCCTGCTCTCACCTCATCGAAGTCAGCACGGAGGCAGTTCTGTGCTCCTGTCCATGGCTCCACAGTCACAGCTACCACAACTGGGAATCAAACAATTATCCCAGCCCCCATACTTTCCTTTTAGCTTGCAGATCCTGTTCATAACACCATTTGTATCAGCAAGCACCTTAGCATACCCAGGATAGCTGCTAGCACAGATTTCTTTGATCTGATTTTCTAAAGGAAAATAACTCAAAAAGGGCTAACAAGCTTACTTCAATCAATCATATATCATTTACCCAGTTATGGGAAAAAGTCAGCACCCTGAACTTCAGAGAATACAAACAGAACTTATATGCAGACAAAAAATACAGACAGAGAGATAGATCAGCAGACAGGGCTTCCAGGTGTCTGACCATCACATCAATACCTAGTCAGTTACCAGAGAGGGAAGCACCAACATCTGGATTTTCAAAGCTGGGGGCTCAACGGCTGCCCAGAGTCTCATCTGGCCAAATGACACAACCCTTCCCAAAGTCAGTCCCAAAACAAAAACTCACATCAGGGTATATAAGGCAATAACCAAGTGCCTTTGTGGCATATTAGTCCTTTTTTTAAAATTTAAATTTTATGTTTATTTTTAGTTTACAACATTCATTTCCACAAGACTTCTGAATTACAAATTTTCTCCCCATCTTCTCCCTACCTACCACCCCAAAACAGTAGTTCCACTGGATACCCCACTCTCCCAATCCGCTTTCTCCTGCATCCTCCCCTATTCCCCCTCTGACTTTCCAATAGGGTAAGATGGATCTCCATACCCCAGCACCTGTAATATCATATTTCCCAGTTGCATATAAATAATAATATAATAATATTTTTTAAAAACCATTTTATTTTAAAATTTTAAATTCCAGATTCTTTCCCTTCGTCCCTTGTCACCTACCCTTACTGGATAGATTAGCAATTTAATATAGGTTGTACATGTGCAATTACGCAAAACATTTCCATAGTGGATATACTGTGAAAAAATAACTATATTTCCCTCCCTCCTATCCCGCCCCCCCCACTTGCTCTATATTCTATTTTGACCCTGTCCCTTTTCAAAAGTGTGTGCTTCTAACTACCCTTTCCCCCAGTCTTCCCTCCCTTCTATCATCATTTGTATTCTCTTATTCCCTTCCCCCCTACTTTCCTGTAGGGTAAGATACCCAATTTAGTGTGTATATTTTTCCCTCCTTAAGCCAAATTCAACGAGAATAAGATTGACCCATTCCCTTTTGCCTTCCTGTTCTTCCCCTCCATTGTAAGTTTTCCCTTACCTCTTTTATATGGGATAATTTATCCTATTCTGTCTCTCCCTATCTCCTCTCATTATGTTCCTTTCTCATCGCTTTTATTTTTAAAATATCATCTCTTCCTATTCAATTGATCCTGTGCCCTCTGTCTATGTATAATACCTGTATACATATATACACACCCTCACATATGTATTCATATGCACATATACCCTCTCATGCAGACGCATGTATGTATGTATACATATTTATACATTTATATTCCCTTAAACTATCCTCATACTGAGAAAAGTTTCATAAGTTACAATGATCATTTTTCCATGTAGGCATGTAAATAGTTCAACTTTGATAAGTTTCTTATGATTTCTTTTCCCTGTTTACCTTTGCATGCTTCTCTTGCTTCTTGTAACTGAATATCAAATTTTCTATTCAATTCTTTTTTCCCCAAAATTTTTCCTCTTTTAGTTTCAACAAAATTTACATTAAAAATTTGCTTCATCTAACACTATTTTTTGGCTAATAACTACTATTCAATTTTTACTACATAACTGAATTTTACTACAATTTAGGAAGACCATAATAACACAATGACATTCTGTCATTAATTGCATTTCCAAATCATCACTTGCAAAAATTACTGATCGAAAATTGGGTTTATCAAGTACAGAGATTTTTTTCTCCTCACAGCTGCAAAGCTTGATTGTAGATTTAGGTGTTTGAAAGGAGAGGTTCATCTGCTTGCTTAAAAATGTAGGCTTCATGGTGCCCAGGGCTGTTGTAGTGGAGTCCTTGATATAAGTAGTATGCTTCCTCTCTTTTGCCAGATTGGGGCGGGTAACTCAAATTCCCTATTATTCTTCAGTACTCTTCTTTTTTTAAAATCTGATTTGAGACAAGACACTTTAATAAATTTTTGTAAAAATGTTTTCAGCTGAATTACCTTTTACTCCAGTAAGCTTTATTTATGTGTTCACTCCTTAAAAACTTCTTTGAATCTGCCAGTAAAGGTGAGTTGGGACTCTGGAACAAAAGAGATCAAATGGCGCCTTGTCCCCTCTCCCCTGTACTGGAGAGCCCAAAGCTTCACCTCTGAGGTGTTTCTTTTTCAGATCTTTGGGAATTGGGAAAATTTTTTCCCAATTTGCCTAAATGCCAAATAGTATGATAAATTCTGACTTACGTTTAGCATCAAGTTAGGAGTGACACTTTTCATGATTCCAAATATAACCAGAATAAATTCAGTCAACTTTAGGTTGCATACTGATATACAAAATTTTTCCCTTTTAGATGAGGTAGGAAATGGTTAAATGCTCATCCATTTGCCTCTAATCTAAGGGAAAAATTCTCTTTTTATCTTTTATCACTTTCTCTGCACTCAAACTTGGCCAGAATTGGAATGGAAAGGAAGAGATTTTCAAACCTTTTAAAAATCTTAAAACTTCTGTTCACACTGTTCATGCAAATAGTTTATACCTTATTATTTTTTTTTCTAATTCTATCCTGATACTTCTTGCATACTCTTAACTTGCTATTGAAAAGGTGAGGGGGAGGGGGAAGATTTCTAGGAAATCCGTTGAGAGTTCTTTTTTAGTCTGAAACAAATTACTGGACTCAAGCTATCTTTTGGTAGAGTTACAAAAGTTTGTTGTTATGCTGACTTAGCAGCAAGCAGGAGAGGAGAGTAAGGGGACCTGCAAAGTACCGGGGTTAGAGATATAGCTTTTAAAGCCATAAAGCTGTCAGTCAAAGCTTAATTATGCTAATTAAGTAAGGGAGGGGTTAGGGAAGAATTTAGGAGTGGTCAGTGCTTAAAGGGACATGCACTTTTTGTAGCAACTGCGCAGGCATATTGTCCATAATTCACTGGGACATCCCCCTCGGGTGGAGAGCAAAGGGATGTGTTTTTTTGCCTTGACACGTCACTAGTTACTTTTGGTCAAGTACGAATGAAATATATCCAATCTGTTACTCATCTTTGACGATGTGGCTGTTGGGAGGTTAGGCTTGATTGTTTCAAGTTTGGAAGCTAGACTGATTAGGAGAAACCATATTGGGAGGGAGTTATCTCTTCTGATAATGTTGTTCACAGTTTTTGGGTACAGCTGGCCACTTAGAACAAAAGAGGTATACATTTCTCTAAACTAAAGGTTTGTTTGTAAAATACTTGGGTGATGTATTCATAGGTATAGCTACTGTATCTAGGTGGACTGCTGGCTCAGGGAAAAGACTTTTAGGCTGGGGGCAGGGGAGAGGCAGAGTTAATGTCTTTATGGCTGAGGGAAGTGTGATTTTTACAACTTAATTGCACAGGCTTATTACAAACTGAGGTTACAGACATAGGTACCTGAACACAAAAATATGACGTTACAAACTGAGGTTACAGACAAAAGTGTTCCAGATGTTACAAAGGCATCTTGGCACCCAATCATTATCACCATCATATAATCTATATAATAAAATACTTTTTCTCTCTTCTTCTCTCTCCTCTCCAGCCAGCCACTTGTGTTCTGGCGAGAAAGAAGGGAGAGGGGGAGAGAAAGAGATAACATTCCAAGGAAATTCCCATTGCATTATACATCTTATAGAATGACAAATTACTCATACGCTCATTCACACAAAGACACAAAAACAAAGCAGATAGACATAGAAAATGATTGGATCCGAATGGATCCAAAAGCTCACAGAGAATTGTTGGAGATCTCCTGAAAAAACTAAACATTTGCTTGGCCCTCCAGATGGTAACAGAGGCCAGGTAAGACTTACTTGATAATTTCCTTTTTATCTGTTTCCATAGTTTCAGATTGTGTAGAGACCACTGTAGCACACTTAATTGTTTGAACCACCCTTGGCACTTTGATTTCTAATGTTAAACATATCTTTAATATATTGCTGCCTAAATTAACCCTACTGGCTCTGGCCCTTTTTGATGTTTCTGTTCCCTTTCTGGAGAGACTTGACTTGCTGACCTGTACAAAGGTGGTTGAGGCATAAGAGGAGCACTGGGTAGAGCAGGTTCATGACATCCAATGGCCTTCAACTATTCATTTATACATTGTACCACTTTTTCTTCTTCCCTACTGCAGTGTCTACCTTTAACACTTTTGTGGCCAAAGACACCTTTTCTGGGGGTTGGAAACATATTTTTAGCACATTCCAAAGAGAAAATACTGAAACAGGGAACGTGCCGGGCCCAACCTCTCGGTAGGTAGTACTCCCTATTTTGCCTACCTACTGCTTCCCAATTTTCCAAAGCAATGTTCCCTTCTTGAGAAAACCATGGACAACATCACTCTACACTCTCTAAAAATTCCTGAAGCAAACTGCTAGTTATCAAAAGTCTTCTTTCTCTAACTATTTTAATCAACAGCATCAAATAATACTCACGGTTTTTACTTCTGACTGAGTCTGCCCCATTCTTGGTTTTGGCGGTGTGTTTAAAACCGAAAGTCAAGACTGAGTGGCAAACCGAAAGTAAACCAGAGTGTTAATTTCTTGCTTTGTCTTTCGCTTTTTTGATGTTAATATTTGCCTACTACTTTTCCCTAATACATACTTGCGTTAGCCTGGTGACTTCTTTCTAAGGCCAATGCGTTAGAAATGAAAACTTTTTGCCTCCTTACTTTCTGTTGTGCAGCTTTGTCTTTTATTCCAGAGCTTCCAGGAGGCTACCCTCGTTACACCTTCTTTTCAGGTCTCTGTTTGGTGTGCTACCTGATGCTTGCATGAAAGGGGAGCAGGCCAAACGTGAGAGTATGGGAATGAAATGATGACAGGAGCCAGGAGGAAACTATCAGGTCCGTTTATTTATCCTGGGACAAGGGTTTTTATAATAGGCAGTTGCAATCAGTTTTCTCATGGAAAAAATGATTAACCAGCTTGTATTTAATTATTGGTAGCTGTGCAATCTTTGGGGGTCACTTCTTAGTAATCACGCCCTGTTTCCTTGCTAATCACGGAAAGATGGTGAGCCAACACCCTGGGCACTAGAGCTGAGGGCCATTTCTTTTTTTATTTTATTTTAAATTTGTGTATTATTAGTTTACAACATTCAGTTCCACAAGCTTTTATTTCCAAATTTTCTCCCCTACCTTTCTGCCCACCTCCCTACCCCCATGGTGGCATGCAATCCAATATACATTTACCTTTACATTAAACATTGGTCAAGTTAAAGAAAAGAAGAATTATAAAAGAAACAAAACGAAAAAGAGAGAGCAAGTAGTTTGCTTCAGTCTGCATTCAGACTCTGTAATTCTTTCTCTGGATGTGGATAGCCTTTCCCATGATGATGGAGTTGTCTTCTAACCTTGCTTTGCTGAGGGGAGCCCAGGCTATCAAAGTCACTCATCACAGATACCATGTGTCTGTAATTGTGTACAATGTTCTCCTGGTCCTGCTCCCCTCACTCAGCATCAGTTTATATGAGTCTCTCCAGGTTATTATGAAGTCTGTCTCTTCCTCATTTCTTATAGCACAATGGTATTCCATTACATCAATATACCACAACATTCCCCAATTGATGGGCATTCTCTTAATTTCCAGTGCTTTGCCACCACAAAATGAGCTGCTATAAATATTTTTGTATATATGGGTCCTTTTCCCACTTGTATGATCTCTTTGGGATACAGCCCTAGAAGTGGCATGGCTGGGTCAAAGGGTATGCACATTTTTATATCCCTTTGGGCATAGTTCCAAATTGCTCTCCAGAATGGTTAGATCAGTTCATAATTTCACCAACAATGTATTAGTGTTCCAATTTTCCCACATCTTTTTCAGCACTTATTTTCCTGTTTTTCATGTTAGCCAATCTGACTGGTGAGATGTGGTACCTAAGAGTTGTTTTGATTTGCATTTCTCTGATCAATAGTGATTTAGAGCATTTAAAACAATTTTTTGCTTTCCTCCTAATCTTGGTTATATTGGCTTTGTTGGTACAAAAATTTTTAACTTAATATAATCAAAATTATCCATTTTGCATTTTATAATGCTGTCTATCTCTTGTTTGGTCATCAATTTTTCCCTTCTTCATAAATCTGACAGGTAAACTATTCCTTGTTCTACCAGACTGCTTATTGTATCAGCCTTTATATCTAAATTGGGAACCCATTTAGACTTTATTTTGTTGTATGTTGTAAGTTATTGGTGTATGTCCAGGTTCTGTCATACTATTTTACAGTCTTCCCAGCAGTTTTTGTCAAATAGTAAATTCTTATCCTAGAGTTGGGGTCTTTTGGTTTATCAAACAGTAGATTACTATAGTCACTGACTACTGTGTCTTGAGTACCTATTCTATTCCACTGATCTATCACTCTATTTCTCAATCAGTATCAAGTAGTTTTGATGACTGTTGCTCTATGATACAGTTTAAAATCTGGTATGGCTAGGCCAACTTTCCTAGCATTTCTTTTCATTAATTCCCTTATAGGGGCCACTTCTTAATCAATGTTTCATGAGCTGACAAGGCAAAAGAATTTATCATGAAGAGGTCAATCTACTGGTGATAATGCTGACCATACTGGGTTCTGGAAAAGCTGACCTAGTCTGTTGCTAGGACAATAATCTCAAGCTTTTTAGGATGGTAGAACCTCAGAAGGCTTGTGTTTCACTTCTGTTTCAGCCTTTAAGAACCTCCAAGCCAAAGTGAGGCATAGGAAAAGGTCTCTGTAGGGTTTCATAATCTATGCCTTAATTATAACATCCCTTTGTTAATCTCACTTAATGATATCTATTGTGTGATCAACCATTATTCTAGATAACTGTTGATGAAGCAACATATCCCAACTCCAGGGAGGTGATGGACTCAAAGTGCAGAATACATTTTGGGACACAGCAAATATGGGAATTTGTTTTGCTTGACTATGCATATTTGTTATAAGGTCTTGCTTATTTTTTCTTTTTTCCCCCTCCCAATTGAAAGAGGAGTTAGGAGGAAAAGGAAACTCATGATATGCTTTCTTAAAAAAAGAAAGAAAAGGGGGTCATTGAAGCAATTTCTTAAATGCCCAGAAGAGAACAGGAAGAAACAGGCAAGACAGCTTTGAAGGTTACATGTTGAATTACATACATAAAAGGAAAAGCAAGCCATCTATAAGAGATTCAGTCTCAGTTACAATCCTCTTTTTATATTCTACTTTGTATTAGATGGTTTGTCATATTTAGAATCTTTTTTTTAATCCACCAAAGTCATGATCATAACTCCTGCTTTTTTGGATTCAGCTACATGTTACATTTTATTCCAGCCCTTAACTTTGAATCTATACAAATCCCTATATTTTGGACTTGTTTCTTGAAAGCAGTGAATTATTGAGTTTTGGTTTCTAATTCATTCTGTAGTTGATTTCCTTTTAATGGCAAGTTCAGCACATTAGCATTCAAACTAATAATTGTTTAATTTGCTTTTCCCTCAATCTGATCTTATTATATTTTTAATATATTAAATTATTAATATGTATTATATATTTTTCTTTTTGTATCACTCCAAAGTATTATACTGTTTTAACAGTCCAAACTAACATATAATCACCCCAGCCCTCACCCCAAAACCAGATAAAGCTCATTTTACATTGTAATAAATTGACATTAAATAGTTTATCAACACACATACATACCCCTTGTGTATTAATGATAAGAATACAATATAATTCAATTTAATTAAATGTATATAATAATCTAAAAGCCTCATTTTGTCAAATAGTTTCTTGCTATCCCACCAAAACATTTATCTTGAAGTACTAAAAAGTACAAAACTGATTTGTTTAAACTCTAAAAATTTTCACTCGTTAGTGAATGTGCTTAAGAAAATGAAAAAAAAAAGCTAAACTCAGATAACAAGTATACTGGATAGCATACAAATTTGATAATCAACCCTTTAATAATGAAAAGTTGCCTATATCTTTATTTTCATGTTTAAAATCTAGTTCCCTCAAGCTGGACATGCAGAGACCTGATTACCTTTTTTGATCTGTACAAGACCTTCGACCTGCTCCATTTTCAAACTGGTGTGGTTTGTCCTACCTTACGCAACCCAGAGCCACCCCATTACTAGGGGCTTACCATACTGATTTGTTGAACTTGGTGTCTTCAGACTGGTATAGCCACTCACAGCTCAGAACTCCAGGGCTCACATTAGGCAGCCTCAGCTTCCCTGGTAGCTAAGATTATAGGCATGTGCCACTATGCCTAGTCATACATCTTAAAAAATATATGTAGCTCTTTCTTAAGGTTAGAATTATGAATAAAAACACAATCTTATTATTAAAAACTCTTAATGAAAACTTTCTATACTAGTTTAAAACAGAAGGATTCATTGTCCATTTTCTTGCTTTTCAAGGTTCGTGTTTTACTGGTTTACTTAAAGGAGAAGTAACCATTGCTGGCACATACCCCAAAGAGGTCAAAGACAGAGGAAAAAGATGCATATGTACAAAAATAATCATAGAAGCACCCTGTTATTAAAGAATAGGAAAAAAAAGCAGCTGCCCATCCACTGGGCAACAACTGAACAAATTATAGCATATGAATCTAACAAAATATTATACTGAAAGAGATGAGGAATATGATGAGAGCAGAGAAAACCAGGAAAATTTATATGAACTGATACAGAATGAAATAAGCAGGATCAGGAGAATTTATACAATGACCATAATAATCTATGGAAAAACAATCCTGAAAAACTACAGAACTCTACTCAATGTAATGAGCTATGGATTTAGTGACAGAAAGGTGAAGGACCAGAAATTCAGAATGAGAGATACAAACAAGGCAAATTTTTATCACTACCTTAAAAAACTTGTACATTAACAGAAGTTCATAGTTTCAATTTTGTTTTTTGCATATTACAATTTTTTTTTAATTGTTGATGGCTGGTGATTAAGTTCATAATCAAAACTTTTTCAAAAAGGGAAAGAAATGTACCTTTTAGCAAAGTATGGTCAACTAAGATCATAAAAGATGGAAGAAACTTTAGAAATCACTTATTCCAATTGCCTCAATTTGCAGATAGAGAAATTGAGGCCCAGAAAAACCAAACGATTTGTCCAAGGTCACACAGATGTTAAAAAAAAAAAATCAAAACCTAGTTTTTGAATCCTGGTATTCTAACTTCACAACTGGGGGAGGTGGGGGGGGGGGGAAGGTTTCCCACTAGACTAAACTTTAAAAAATTCAGTATCTATACTGGTACTACTAGGCAATCAAGTAAATCAAAATTTAAACAAAGTTAAAGTATATAAAAGAGATTTCAACTTACCTTGGCTGGAAGGTTGCTCTGTCGGGGTTTCTGAATTAGAATGTGGACCTGCAGAAGTGATAAGAACTCTCTTACTGTGATCCTACCATCATGGAGTTTCTGAGGAAGAAAATAAAATATTGTATTATCATTTGAAATATATTCTCTTTGACTATTATCACCTCATATTTATTTAACAGTTTTCTTTCAGAGATGAAATCATTTTATCCATGTTTATAAATCTATACAATATACTGTGAATCTATTTTCCCAGGGTATACAGTAAATAAGCATATATTATTCAAAGAATTTCAGAGCAGAAACATACTATCTTAGGGAAAATGAAACTAAAGATTAAGAGGGGTTATGTGACCTTCCCAAGGTCACACAGATGTTTATTTGTAAAACCAGGACTAGAATCCAAATCCTTTGCCTCCTGGTTTATTACTCCTTCTGCTGCTATTCTTAGCAAAAAAAACAACAACAACAACAAAAAAACTGATTTATATTCTCCTTAACATTCTGTAAAGCAATTTGGAATTAATGCTAAAAAAACAGCTAAAACATCTATACCCTTTGGTCCAAAGATCTAACTGCTGAGCATATACCCCAGGGAGGCGAAACACAAAAAAAGGTTGAATATACTTCCAAATATCCACAGGAACATTTTTTGCAGTGGTGAAAAGCTAGAAACAAAATGACACCCATCAATTGGGACATGGCTAAACAAATTTTTTCTATGTGAATGTAACAGATTTTTATTGTGCCATAAGAAATTAATATGAAGAATTCACAGAACCATGGAAAGATTTAAAAGTAGTCCTGAGTAAAATAAGAATATATGTGATTATAATATAAATGGAAATAATAACAATAAAACCACAAAACGAACATTATAATCTTAAAAACTAAGATGCCGGGCCCCAGAAAAGTATAAAGAAAATATAATTCCATCTGCAGTGTGTAGAATTAGGGGACTGAATGTGGGAATATTTAATATATTGTCGGGCTTCACTCAGGTGGAGTGCTGTTTGGCTTTGCTAAAATATTTATTTTCCTTTCTCTTTTAGTATTCTTTGTTACAATGGATGACTTGCTGGATAAGGAAATGATATACTGGAAATAAAGATGATATAAGCATAAAAAAATTTTTAAATGTATTTTTTTTTTAAAGGAAAGAAATACTTTCAAAGGTGCTACTATTCAACATGAAAAGAGCTGAGAAAATAGCTTGGATATCCTTACAGTTATAGCTATACTCAGTGCATTAAGCTGTGCCATCTAACTGACCGTAAAAGGAAAACATGGCAAGTCATAGGATTAGCTATAATATTTTCAGGTTTTTCAAATGCTTTAACACACCTCTTTCAAGCTCTCTTCACAAATGTGGTCCATGAGAAATTGTGATTCCATCTGACTGCTCTGCTGCACTAGGAATAAAAAGGAAAGTTAAGAGATAAGTCAGAAAGAACTTCACTGGCAAACTCTCTTCTAGTTCTTATTCATGTTTGTGTAATTGAACTTGAAATCACTTGTCCTAGAGAGACCTTTCTGCAAGGGTCATATAGAGAGATAGCTTATTTCCAGTGAAGGTTTAACTTCACTATTCAAGATGAGTCCATTTTTACTAAGCCTTTGTCACTCACTTTATATTTCTGTAGAGCTTTCCTATTTAGAGTTTACTAAAATGACCTGAAGACAAAAAACATAAACTTTAAATTCTAAATTCACAAAACATTAATTTCAGAGCACCAAATAAGGCCTAAACAATATTCATGTACTTCATACACTGAAAAATTTTCATTATTTGTTAAAATAATGGATAAATACTTTTAAGTTAAATGCTACAGACAGATCTACAGTAAAGATGGTGGAATAAGGCAGGACATTATTTATCTTGCTCTCTCAAATTTCCATCCAAATAACTTAAAACAGCTCAAGTGGAAGTTTAGAGAGGCAGAAAAAATAAAAAGGTGGGATAAAGCAATCTTCTACTTTAAGAAAACTTAACACATTAATAAATATCTAACCTACGGGGTGGTGACTGAGGGAAGTGCAGAAACCACTACATAGACAAACAGCACAAACAGCAAGCTTTGCAGGAAGCTGTGTTGGTGAGAACTTTTACCCTGGGGGTCAGAGACTGATTGGGGGAAGACTGCAGGGGCCCTCTGCCTGCACCAAAAGTAGAGCACTGGATGCAGGGCCCAGGCAGAATGAGTAAACACCAGTGAGTGGGGTTGCAGAGGGGCAGCACCACTTGCAGTTCTGGGACAGAGAGAGCTAATTGTGGTCATTTTGAGGAGAGTGAAGCCCCTGGTAGGAAGTGGGTCCAGGGTAGAGAGGTGAACTGATGCTTGTAGCAGTGGGAGAACTGAGGTGTGTTTCCAAGACTCTGTAGAGAATGAAGGTGTTTGTGGCAGCAGTGATGTGGGCAGCTCGGGAGTGGAGTACCTGAAGTGACTCAAAAACTAAGGCATAAGCCAGGAAGACAGGGACAAAGGGAGAGAAAGGATGGGGCGGGGTGGGAGGGTGGGAAAAGAAGGTAGGGATAAACAGTGGGGGAAAATAGAATGGAGGGAAATATACAACTAGTTATTTTAACTTTGGATGAACTTACCCATAAAATGGAAATGGATAGCAGAATGGATTAAAAATCAGAACCTGACAATACTTTGTTTACAAAAAAACATATTTAAAAATGAGACACACATAAAGTAGAAATAAAGTACTAGAGTAGAATTTATTATGCTTCAGCTGATGTATAAAAAGCAGGGGTGGCGAATCATGACTTCAGGCAAAGTTAAAGCTAAAACAGATTTAATTAAAAAAATAAGCAAAGAAATTACATTATGTTAAAAGGTACCATAGAAAATGATTATCGATACTAAATATATATGCACCAAATGCTTATAGCATCCAAATTTATAAACGAAAAGATAAATGAAACGCAGATGGAAATAGATGCAAAAGCATAACAGTGGGGGCACTTAAACTTTCCCCTCTTGGGACTAGATAAATCTAGCCAAAATATAAAAAAGAAGGAAGTCAAGGAGATGAATGGAATCCTAGATAAGCTAGATATGATAAGACATCTAGAGAGAACTGAATGGGAACAGAAAAAAAATATCTTTTTACTCAGTGGTACATGTCACTTTTACATAAATTGACAATAAAAACTTTAGTCAAATGCAGAAAAGTAGAAATAATTTAACTGTACTCTTTTCAGATCATAATGAAATAAAAAATTATATTTAATAAAGAATCATGGAAACATTAAAAATCAACTGGAAACTAAGTAACCTAAATTTAAAGATGGAGTGGGATGAAGAACAAATCATAGAAACAATAAATAACTTTGTTAAAGAGAATGATAATAATGAGACAATATACCAAAATGTATAGGATGCAGCAAAAGCAGTAATCAGAGGAAAATTCATATTTCTAAATGCTTAAATCAACAAAATAGAGAAAAAGCAGATCAATGAAACTAGAAAAAGAACAACTTAAAAACTTCCAATTAAGCACCAGATTGGAAATCCTGAAAACTAAAGGTGAAATTAATAAAATTGAATGTAAGAAAACCATTGAATTAATAAATAAAACCAGAGATTAGGGGCAGGTAGGTGGTGCAGTGAATAGAGCACTGGCCCTGGAGTCAGGAGGACCTGAGTTCAAATCCAGCTTCAGACACTTAACATGTATTAGCCATGTGACCTTGGTTAAGTCACTTAACCCCAATTGCTCTGCCCTCTCCCCTCAAAAAAAAAAGCAAAAAAAAACCAAAAGCAAAAACCAGAAATTAGTTTTTGGGGGGAAAAAAACCCATAAAACAGATAAAGCATTAGTGAATATGATTTTTTTAAAAAGAAAACCAACTTAAAAAAAAAATAACAACCAAGTATCAAAAATGAAAAGGGTAACTATAGCACTAAGGAAAATGAAATCAAAGCAATCATTAGGAGTGACTTTGCTCAATTATATGCTAATAAATTTAACAACTTAAGTGAAATGGAATAATATTAACAAAAACATAAACTGCCTAGATTAACAGAAGAGGAAATAGAATATCTAAAGAAACCTATTTTAGAAAGAGAAACTGAATAGATCAAATGAGCTTCATAAGAAAAAAAGGATAGGAACCAGATGGATTTACAAGTGAATTCCACAAATTAATTCCACAATATTAAAATTCCACAACTAAATTTAATATTAAATAAATTATTTTAAATAATAGGCAAAGGAGTCATTAAACTCCTTTTATGAAACAAATATGGTGCTGATATCTAAACCACAAAGAGCAAAAACAGAGCAAGAAAATTATAGACCAATTTCACTAAAGAATATGAATGCAAAAAATCCTAAATAAAATACTAGATTGGAGTATATTACAATATATTGTAATATAAAAATATATTACAAACATTATACATTGTGACCAAATGGGATTTTTACCAGGAAAACAGAGTTAGTTCAATATAAGAAAAACTATTCATTATACCAACAACAAAAGTGACAAAAATATTTCAATAGATGTAGAAAAAGATTTTGACAAAATACAACACTCATTCCTATTAAAAACACTTGAAAGCATGAGTATAAAGGGATTTTTCCTTAAAATGATTCCACCTAAAACTATCAGCAAGCATTAACTGTTAAGGGGAAAGTTTTCCCAGGAAGATCAGGGGTGAAGCAAGGATGCTCATTATTACCACTGTTATTCAATATTGTATTAGAAATGCTAGCAAATAACCTACAGTCATCTGAAAAAATGCTTTATATCATTATTGATTAGAAAAATGCAAATTAAATCAACTCTGAGGTACCACCTCACACCTATCAGATTGGATAATATAACAATAACAGAAAAAGAAAATGATGGATGTTGGAAGGGATGTGGGAAAACTGAGACACTAAGACACTGTTGGTGGAGTTGTGAACTAAGTCAACCACATGGAGAGTAATTCAACCCCATGGAGAGTAATTTGGAACTATGCCCAAAGAGCTATAAAACTGCATTGATCCAGCAATACCCCTGCTAGGTTTATAATCCAAAGACATCAAGAAAAGGGGCAAAGGACCTATATGTATAAAAATATTTATAGCAGTTCTTTTTGTGGTAGCCAAGAAATGGAAATGGCAGGGATGCCCATCAATTGTGGAATGGCTAAACAAACTGTGGTATATGATTGTAATGGAATATTATTGTGCTGTAAGAAGTGATAAGTAGGATGATTTCAGAAAAACTTGGAAAGATGTACATCATGAACTGATGTAAAATGAAGTGAAAAGAACCAAGAGAATGTTACACACAGTAACAGCAGTATTGTTTGATGACTTAGCTATTTTTTTTTTTTTTAGCAATACAATGATCTAAGTCCTCTAAGACAATCCCAAAGGACTAATGATGAAGCACACTATCTGACTCCAGAGAAAGAACTGGTATTGTCTGAATAGGAACTGAAGCTAGTTTTCACTTTCTTTTATTTGAGTCTTCTTGTACAAAATGACTACAATGAAAATGTTTTACATGATTGCAAATGTATAACTTCTATCTCATTGCTTACCGTCTCAGGGAGGGAAAAAGAGAGGGACAGAATTTGGAATTCAAAGCTGAAAGAAAAGTTTAAAAATTGTTTTAACATATAATTTGGGGAAAATAAAATATATTTTAAAAAAGAAATGCTAGCAATAAGAAAAGAAAAAGAAATTGAAGGAATCAGAATGAGCAATGAGGAAATAAAACTATCTATTTTTGCAGATGATATGATGGTATAGTTGGAAAATCCCAGAGATTCAACTAAAAATTATCTGAAACAAAAATATTAGGAAAGTAGTAGAATATGAAATAAATCTATATAAACCATCAGCTTTTCTATATATTACCAACAAAGCCCGGCAAAAAGAGATAAGAGATATTTCACTTAAAATAACTGTAGACTATAACATATTTGGGAACATACCTATCAAGACAAACTCAGAAACTACATGAATAAAATTATAAAACATTTTTTATACAAAAAAAGTACATTTAAATAACTGGACACAGTAGTAAATGATTATAGTAACTCTGAATTTCATAAATGTAAAGATCTATACTTTTAAAATAAGAATTCATTATCTGGTAAAAATCTCTGAGAAAACTAGAAGGCAGCCTGGCAAAAACTAGGTATGGACCATTATCTTTTACCATTTACCAAGATAAGGTCAAAATAGATAAATGACCTAGATATAAAGGGAGATATAAGTAAATTAGAGGAGCTTGGAATATATTACCTAACAGATTTATGAATAACAGAAAAGTTTATGAATAAATAAGGGATAGAAACCATTGTGGAATATGAAATGGATAGTTGGAAAGGTTTTGTACAAATAAAACCAATGTAGCCAAGATTAAAAGGAAAGCAGAAAATTGGGGGGGGGGGGAGGGAAGGAATTTATAGCCTGGTTCTTGGATAAAGGCCTCATATCTCAAATATATAGAGAATTGAGTTAAAGTTATAAGAATTATGAATCATTCTCCAATTGACAAATGGTAAAATAAGAAGAAGCAGTTTTTAGAAGAAATCAAAGCTATATATAGTCATATAAAATACTCTAAATCTTTGTTGATTAAAAAATGTAAATTAAAACAACACTGAGGTACCATCTCACATCTATCAGATTGGCTAAAATGGTAGAAGAGGGAAATGACAAATGCCGGACGGGTTGTAGAAAAGTTGGGACACTAATATACTGTTGTTTGGTCATTACAGTTTTTGTCCAACTCTTTATGACCCCATTTTGGGTTTTCTGGGCAAAGATACTACAGTGGTTTGTCATTTCTTTCTCTAAGTCATTTTACAGATGAGGAAAGTGAGGCAAACAGGGTTAAATGACCTGCTCAGGGTTACACAGCTAGTTAAGTGCCTGAGGCCAGTTTTGAATTCAGATCTTCCAGACTCCAGGTCCAGTGCGTCCACTGGGCCACCTACATGCAGGGGAAGAGTGGAGGATAACTACAAGTAGCTCCAGAACTAATGAAGCAACTGGATCAAAGCTGAAGGGAAGCTCAACTGCAGATGTGTCTGGTGATGAAAGGAAAGCATGATGCTGTTAAGATCAGTATTGCATAGGAACCTGGAATGTAAGATCCATGAACCAAGTTAAGTTAGATATGGTTAAATAGGAGATAGGATGATTAAACATTGACATCTTGGGTATCAGTGAACTTAAATGGACAGGAATAAGTGATTTTAATCCAGGTGATCACTACATATACTACTGTAAACAAGAATCCCTTAGCACTGTTCTCAATCTGTGGGTTGCAACCCCTTTGGAAGTTGAATGACCCTTTCGCAGGGGTTGCCTAAGACCACCAGAAAACACATAACCAAGACACCGCTCCTCTATCCATCTCCAGGCGGGTCCACCCACATGGAGATATGCCCATATACAAGTATTAAAGGGTCATGGCATTAGGAAGGTTGAGAACCACTGCTTTAGAAGAAATGAATTAGCCTTCATAGTCAATAAAAGAATAAAAGGGTGAGAAAAGTAGTCATAGGGTATAATCTCAAAAATGACAGAATATTTGTTTGAATCCAAGTTCAATACAGTTATATAAGTTTAGGCTCCAACTGAAAAGGGAAAGTTGATGAGTTTTATGAAGACCTGTATCTTCTAGAAATTATCTCCCCTTCCCTCATATCACCTTCATCATAGGGGATTAGAATGCTAAAGTAGGAAATGAAAAGATAGTTGGAATAACAGGCAAGTTTGTCCTTGAAGTACAAAATGAAGCAGGGCAGAGACTAATAAGAGTTTTGTTAAGATAACTCACTGGTATTGCTGTTTTGGGGTTGGGGCAGGGGCAAGATGGGGAGAAAATTTGTAATTCAAAAATGTAATGAAAATGAATAATGTAAACAAGAAAACAAATAAAAAATAAATTTTAAAAAACTAAAAAAAAAAATAGAAAAAAAAAAGAAAAGATAACTCACTGGTCACAGCAAACCAAATCACCTTTTTCAGGAAACCAAAAGGTGACTCTACACACGGACACCATCAGATGGTCAATAATGAAATCAAATTAATTATATATTTTGTAGCCAAAGGTGGAAAAGTTCTCTAATGTCAGTTGAAACAAGACCTGGGGATGATTATGACTCAGATCATGAGTTTTTTTATTACAAAATTCAGACTTAAATTGAAGAAAGTAGGTAAACTATCAGACTATATAAATATGACCTAAATCATATCCTTTATGAAGTAGAAGACATGGATAGGTTTAAGGTTTAAGATCTGGTAGACAGAATGCCTGAAGAACTGTGGACAGAAGTTCAAAATACTGTACAAGAGGCAGCCACAAAAAACATCCCAAAGATGAGTAAGAAAGCAAAATGACTATCTGATGAGGCTTTACAAATAGCCCGGGAAAGAAGGAAATTGAAAGGGAAAGATAAACCAAAATAAATGCAGAATTCCTGAGAATAGCAAGGAGAGATAAAAAAAGGTTTTGTTTTCTTAAATAAGCATTGCAGATATATGCAGAAAACTAAAGAATGGGAAAGATAAGAGCTCCCTTCAAGAAAAGAGAGATATCAAAGTAACATTTCATGCAAAAATGGGCATAACAAAAGACAAAAATCGTAGGGACTTTACAGAAGTAGAAGACATTAAGAAGAGGTGGCAAGAATATACAGAAGAACTATGCAAAAAAGATCTTAACATCATTGATAACTATCATGGTGCAGTTACTGACCTAGAGCCAGATCTGCTAGAGAATGAAGTCAAATGAGCCTTTGGAAGCATTGCTAACAATAAGGTTAGTGGAAGTAAAAGAATTCCAGCCAAACTATTTAAAATCCTAAGAGATGATGCGGTTAAGGTGCTGCACTCAACATGTCAGCAAATTTAGAAAACAGGGGTCCCTGGATGGGAAAAGATCAGTTTATGTTCTGATCCTAAAGAAGAGCAATGCTAAAGAATGTTCAGGGTGGAGCCAAGATGGCGGCATAGAAGCAGCAAAGTTTTGCAGCTCCCACACAGCCACCTTAAATACCCAGAAAATAAGACTCTAAACAAATTTTATGTCTCCAAAACTCACAAAAATACAGAAAACACATCTCTGGCTGAAGGCAGCTCAGCAGATGGAGCTCATTGCAACAGGCTAGGAGCCGAGGCCAGCCCAGCCCAAAACCCTGGCCAGGCCCCAGCGTGGTTGGGAGAAACCACAGCTGGAGTCTACAGGAGAATGGACTGGCAGCACCTGGGGCAATCTCCACATTTATCAAGCCAGGAGAAATAAGGCTAAGAAAAAGGTCAGTGGAATTCAAGCTAAATTTGGGGGGAATAAAGCAGTCTGGCCAAACTGCCCCCAGGGCAAGGAAGCAGCCCAACCCGGCTGCTTCAGAGCTCCTGGCCTGCAGACCACAGTGGGGCTAAAGCAACTGATCAAAGGCCAAGGGCTCTTGCACTGAGCGGCCTGGATCCGGATTGTGGTCTTGGGTGGTGGTCCTGGGGTGCACTTTCAGCGAGCCAAAGCTGGTAGGGGGCTGCAGCACCCCCCTAATACCTCCAGCAGCTGTGAAAACCCCAGCAATTTGGGACAGAGCTTTCCCCCCTGGAGCAGAGTTCTACCGAGCTAAAATATCAAGCAATTAACTGACTGGCCAACATGAGGAGGAGGAAGCAAAGTAAGAATGGTAATCAAACTCTAGAATCCTTTTTGGGGACCAAAAAGGATCAAAGCATGGAATGGGAGGAAGACAACAGTCAGAACTCCCACACCAAATGCTTCCAAGAAATATGAAGATTGCCTACAAGCCATAGATCAACTTAAAAAGGACTTTGAAAACCAAATAAGAGAAGTGGAGGAAAAATTGGGAAGAGAAATGAGAATGATGCCAAGAAAGAGTCAACAACCTGACTGAAGAGAATAACACCTTAAAAAACAGATTAACTCAGATCGCAAAAGAGGCCCAAAAAGCCAATGAGGAGAAGAATGGCTTAAAAAGTTGAATTTGCCAAATGGAAAAAGAATCTCAAAAGCATTCTGAAGAGAATATTTTATTCAGAATTAGAGTGGAGCAAGTAGAAGCAAATGACTTTATGAGAAACCAAGATACTATTAAACAGTTACAAACAAATGAAAAAATAGCAATGTGAAATATCCCCTTGAAAAAAACCACTGACCTGGAAAATAGATCCAGGAGAGACAATTTGAAAATTATTGGTTTACGTGAAAGCCATGACCAAAAAAAGAACCTGGAAAGCATCCTTCAAGAAATTTTCAAGGAAAATTGCCCTGATGTTTTAGAATCAGAGGACAAAATAGAACTTGAAAGGACACACCGATCACCTCTTAAAAAAGATCGCCAAAAGAAAACTCCTAGAAATGTTATAGCCAGGTTCTGGAACCCCCTCATCAAGGAGAAAATATTACAGACTGCCAGGAGGAAACAATTTGAATACTGTGAAACACAATTAGGATAACCCAGGATCTGGCAACTTCTACACTGAGGGATTGAAGGGCCTGGAATATGATATTCCAGAGATCAAGGGAGCTGGGATTAAAACCAAGAATCACCTACCCAGTAAAACTGAGTATAATGTTCTAGGGGAAAATATGGTTATTCAGTAAAGTAGAGGACTTTCAAGCATTCTTGCTGAAAAAACCACAACTGAACAGAAAATCTGACATTCA
>JAQQSW010000560.1:23921-36519 GCA_028646575.1 Pseudocheirus occidentalis | reverse complement strand
TTTTCAAGCAACATCAATCAACAAGCCTCATTATTTGTCAAGAACTGTGTTAGATATTTGTAATGCCATGCACAAGCAGCTTTTCAGAAGAATGCTACTGTGAACAGCTTTTAAGGTTTTTATTACACAATATAGTGAACACTCTATTTATTCCATAAAAAATCAAAGCAAAACATTCACAGAAAAGCAAGGTACAGCATTCAAAATATTTCAACTTATAACAGATAATCAAGTTACAACATTTACAACAATTTATCACAGAAAATGGTCACATAGTTTCCGCTACAGTGGTCACAAAGTTTGAAGAGACAACAATCATTTAATAACTCAAGCATTCACAAAATAATTAATTCAATCATAAAATACAAGAGTAAAAGTATTCCTCTCATGTTGCATATTAGGTTACAAATAAATTACTTATTCAGTGATTGATCACTAAGTAAAATCATTTAGTCAATCAATTATTCTTCATTATTCAGTATTCAATCTTAGGTAACAAGTAAATTTACAGTTACCCAGTCAGTATACAGTATCCAAGTAAAGTCTTCTTTCAGCTTAAATCATGGTGGTTTCTTGGATTCCCAGGATCACCTTCCATCGTCCTTGATCCAACTGGAGTCACCAAACTGTCACCTGGGTTTAAAGACAGACGGCTCTTGCTGTGCAGAAAAATATGAGGTGAGATCCAGTTAAAAAATTAATGTGGATTTATAGAAATGGGCAACTGTAAGGAGTATAGACTCAAATCAAACAACCCAAAGCAGGAAAAGAGTCAGAGTATTTAAAGGCAAAAACCACAAAGTAATGGTTTGATCTATACAAAAGCAGGAACTTTCAGAAGCAGGGGAATGCAATTGGATAAAACTCAGTTTAGTACCTTATATGGAATGTAGACTATCGTTAAGTTTCCATTTCCCAGGATAGGATGGGTGACTGTGTCTTGGGCAGTGTCCCAGGAATATGCCTTGAGTGGTTCTTTGTGGCAGGACTTCACTTCCATGAAGAAGGGAGCACAAAGTGGTGAGGACTGAGACAAGATAGAGGGTGCCGTGGGGCCCAGTAAAGCATTCCCCACTTCTTTTTGTCAATAGTCAAACCCTTGACTCACAGTCAAACCTTTAACTCACAATTTGTGCCTGGTAGCGAGGTGATGGAGACATTGTCACAGTGGGCATTAAGCAACTCATGCAGGGGCTGATATCTAGGTTCCTTTGCAGGACCTATAGCGGTTAATACCGAGGTTCCTTTACAGGGAGAACCTTGAGTGAGTAAAACAAACAAGGGACTGTAGTGAAGGCCAGGCCAATATTATATTGCAGCTTGTGGCAGCTTTATTAGGATCCCATCATTTCCCCCTCAAAGAGGATGGGCCCTAGATTTATTTGGGAAAAGTGGTGTAGGTCTCAGGTTGCACAGTTTCTTCAGGGTGAAAAGGGGAGTAGAGCTGTCCTTATCTCAGTGGGTCCCAAGGATGAAGTTGACTGAAACTGAGCATAGATCATATACAGAGTATGATGGGTGAGTGTGGACTGTTATCCACTGTTTGCTGCCAAATCTAGGTGAATTGGCCTGTAATCTGAGAGACACAAATCCGACAGACAAGTTCAATACACAAGGTCCAAGATCTAAGGAGTAAGATAGAAATATCTAGTAACAGGAAATTGACTATCCTAAGTAACTTTTTATCAAACTATTTAGGATGTAGAAATATAATTTTTTGGCTGAATAGCTCAGATCTAACACACACTTTAGTAGTTTAGATGTATCCCAGCCTTAGTATATGGGATAATGATTAACGTGTGTGTATCTTTGCTTGACAAGCTTTTTACCCTTTGTCTAATTGTTCCCATGTCATTCAGAAAAAAAAATGTTCTATTCCAGGGATTTAACCTTTTACTTGACTATGCAGGCAGGCAGATGACAAGCCTGTATATTAATTTACCCAGTTGTCTGGGATATGAAATGACTACACATTCAGATTGAGAACAGCTTAATTTCACATACCTGCATTGTGTTCATATATTTACTGACCACTTCCTCTGATTAGAGAACTTTGTCATAAAAGGAAAAAGGGACAGGATAAAGCATCCTTGGCTTTGTTTGAATTCAGTTAAGAGTCACTTCAATTCCATCTCATAGCCAGACTTAGGAATAGCCAGGTAAAAATATTCCTTTTCAAAGAAATGGGGAAACTGAGCCAGGAGGGTCTCATTTCAAATTGAGACTAGTATTGCTATCTTGGCTTTTTCCAAAAGCAAACCTTCACCTGTAGCAGGATTCCCTCTGAGTAGCTTGTGGCATTTCCTCAGATACTGATTTCATGCAGACAACTATATCTAAATTCAAACTCAAAATAAAACTAGTTGTAGTCCCAATATCTCAAATGACAAGTCTCACTAATCACAGCTTAGGGCTAGATACTATTGCTTTTACTCTTCTGGAGTTCCAACAAGCAATAAAAATTTATCATGACTTACATGTATAAGAGATTTCATTTCTCAGTAAGCCAAGCTCATCGTTTAGGAACTCCATAACCCAAACAAGCTTTTGTTTTTCCTGGGGCTGATGCCCTTGCCCACCAGGTGGTTTCTGGGGATCTGGAAAGTTTACAAATAAGGAGAAATCAAGAGGGACACCAAAGAAAGAGCTGATAACTATCCCCACTTCTTATCCAGAGTCAAACCCTTGACTCAGAAGTGGGACCCTGGTCCTCCCTATGATATTCTTCCTCTGGACTCATAAAAAACCATATATTTTATGTGTAACAAGTCCCCAGTTTTAAATACTGATTTTTCTTTTTCCTTGCCAGGATGTCTTTCAGGCTTCCCATATTTTATTTTTAGTATCCCAATATATGGTACGCACTGTGGTATTGGTATCCAAATAACTTCGTTAACAATCTTAAAAGTTTAAAGAATCTTAACTGAAACTTCTTTTTAAACAAAGAAAAACTTAGAATGCAACTGTTTACCAGTAACAGTATCATGAGCAATTACCATGTTCTAAAACTTAAACTCTGAAATCAAAACCAATTAATTACCAATCTGGCAAACTTTAAATTCCACATGTACTTAAAACAGTACTAAACTTTCTTTGGTGTCACACAACCAATCAACGTATCATTAAAATCAATTATATTATGAAATGTAACATAGATAGTGAATGTCGTGATCCATAAACCTTCAAATTAACTGGAATACATCCTTAGACGAAGCAAGTTTGAAAACCACATCTCTATATTCTTTTGTTTTTTAGGTTTCTCATTTGTTCAATAAGAATTCTACAAAATGCATTTCCTATTCACCTTGCACAGAGAATTATTTATTTCATCATTATTAATGTGAAAACTATAACTGTAATTCACCATATATTTCCAGAACAGCCAAAAAGTTATTACCTGTTCATAACCCAAATATAACAGCTTAAAATTATCAGATTTTACAACATAAAAATCCAAATCACATGCAACCCAATCCAGATTAAAATTACTGTAAACTCCTTTTTTAACTACAGTAAAGATGTAAATACCTGATGCTTTAAATAGCAGATGTACTACAGTGTAGAAATATAACAACACCAACAATAAGATGACATTAACTGCATTTCCAAATCACATGAGTGCAGAGGCTTGTTGACTTCTGACCTTATTTTCTCCTCTCCTTTTCTCATCTCCCCACTGTTGCAGAGCCTGGCTGTTGGTGTAGTCAATTTGGGAAAGAACCTTGTTTGTGGGGAGGGAACTACAAACTAGGGAGTGCCAGGAGGTATTCAGGGAATCTGGAGGAGAAACTCCGGTTCCACTGCTGTGGGAGCAAGAACTCTGCTTAACTAGAGGAGTGACCTTTAGGATGTCCAGACACCCAGGTCTGGTACTAGTGGGTTCAAATATAGCTGCTCTGCCTCCTTTTTTTTTTACCAGGGAGGTTAACTTAGTATTCCCTACTATTCTTTTAACTTTTCACTGCAGCCCTAGCTCAGTCACAGCCAGGATGACATGTAGGAGGATCTTAATGGATCTAACCTTTCACTATGGCCTTGGTCTGGTCAGAGCTGGATCACAGTGAAAAGGCACCATAGCCCTAACCTTGTCAGATGTGGGACCACAGGGAGGAGAATCCTAGAGGGTGTTGTTTTTTTCTTTTACCTTTTGCTAAAGTAAACTTCTCTTAGGTGTTCACTCCTTTAAAAACTTCTCTGAAAATGATAGCTTTGAACCTTCCAATAAAGGTTAGTGGGACCCTGGAAAAGATCCAGTGGAACCTGGCCCCCTCTTCCCCACACTGAGGAGGTCAAAGTCTCTTTTCTGAGGCATCTCTTTCAGATCTATGCATTTTCCCAATTTATCTTAATGCTAAATAGTAACTAGAATGAAGTCAATTACCTGTATCTACATTCCCAATGACATTACACAGTTCTTTTTCTGTGACCCAGGAAAGGATTGAATGCCAGTCCTATTTCAGCTATGAAGCCTGATTCTCTTTCATCAGTGAAGTGACCCCTTTTCTCTTAGATAAATCTTAGGAGAGAAGTTTCCCTTTTGCCATTTTGTTTCCATATGTCTTTTTGCCTCCAAAAACTTGGCCATTGTTGAAGGAAGCAGAAAGAGATTTCTGTTTTTCTGCCAACAAGTTTTCTTTAAGAGACCATCAATCTTTCTAGCCCAGGTACAGTATTTTTTTCATGCCTGGCTGCATTTTGAATCTTACAAGGTGTCAGACTCAAGGATTTTTACACAGATGCAGAGCAGACAGATACTGAAAGCCAAGTGGACATAAATGAAACAGATACAGAATGCTCAAAGCATCTAAACAAGGAGACATAACCAGAAGGGAATTCACAACAGGAACCAGAAGGGAATTCCCACGAAACAAACAGACAGAAACAGAAAACACAAATTGACACTGAGTGCCTAAAGCACCTAGATGAGGAGACATATAGCATGTGCAGAACCCAGGATAGAAACCAGAAACAGGTGGATACCTGATGTCCCCAGTCTTTGTCCAGGTCTCCAGGCA
Source organism: Pseudocheirus occidentalis (assembly GCA_028646575.1). NCBI lineage: Eukaryota > Metazoa > Chordata > Mammalia > Diprotodontia > Pseudocheiridae > Pseudocheirus > Pseudocheirus occidentalis. Next base: position 31,504 of record JAQQSW010000560.1, on the reverse strand, counting down.
GTTCCCATTCCATATTGAAGTTCACAATGTCCAGTCCATCTCAAATCCCTCACAGTCTCCACTAATGGGGAAGTCAAGGCCAAACACATCCACAGACAAAGTCTCAGGATCACAGTCATGCTTCTTCAGTCCCTTGGCAGCTCCAGCTGGCCCTGGGACCCAGAAGTCTCAGCTGTCTGCCAGAATCAAAAACCATTCCATCCAGATTTTCAAAACCAAAACCATTCTCTTCAGCCTGGGCGGAGTGTGGGGGTATGGGGGGGGTGGACAGGGAGGTGGCAGGGTGGTGGTGGCAGGTTTTTCCTCTTCTGCCTCCTTGGCTCCTCTTTAGCCACCTCCTTGCTGCTGCATCTGCCTCCATTGTGGTCCAAGAAATTCTGACTCAGCTCTCAATTCTCGTTTCTCTTCTCAATTTTCAGTCTGGCAGTAGCAACCCAGCCTCCAGATACTGCTGAGAGAAAGTCTCTCTCTCCAGCAGGACAGCTTCTGCCACCAGATTTTTGTCCCAAGAAATTCTCAATGTCCCTCTCTCAGGCTTTTCCTTATGTACTCACAACATCAGCTTCTTCCTGTTTCAGCCTACCCCTTCCTGTTACATCAGTAACAGGAGACAGAAGTACATGCCCTCTGTTTCCCCAATAGAATCTTAATCAATCACTAAGTACTTAGTACCTGCTACCTTTGCCAACACAAAGGGATCTTCAAATTCAAATTGCATTACCATTATAATATTAGCAATACAAATGTTAAAAACTAAAGGAGTTTATATTATATCCAAAAGACAACAAATACATGCCTAAGTACATAGAGAAAACACATATTCAAAAAATATATAGGTAGATGTATGTGTACATATTTGTATATGCGTATACGTGTGTATACATATATATACATATGTCCATATATACACATATATGCATATAAACATATATGTATATATTTTACGTGTGTATATGTGTGTATACGTGTTTGTGTGTGTGTGTATAAGTTAATTATAAGGTAGCTAGGGAAAGAGGGAACAGGAAATTAGGCAAATCAGGCAAAATATCAGGTTGAATTTGGTGCTTGATGTTTACCCTGAAGAAAGCAAATTAATCTATGAAGTAGACTTAAGGAGAGAGTACATTTCAAACATAAGGGATGTAGTCTAGAGTTGAAGTGTCATATTTCAAGAATACACTTCTTAAGGGAGTGGGTCTTTGGTGGGGGGGTTACCTTAAGTAATAGGAGGGCAAAGTCATGAGTAGAAATAAAGTAGAGGAGACAGGTGTGATAGGAAATAGGAGATACATATAAAATAAAGATCAGGAGGAGAATTTATTAGGGAAAAACACAGGAGCAATAATTGTATTTTCCAAAAAAGTTAAAGCTAAAATACATTTAATCAAGAGAGAAAAACAGGGAAATTACAATATATGTCAGCCATATTAATCAATATTGTCTTAGACAACTTAAAATAACTAGACAGTATAGAGTTGGGATACTGTTATGGTATAGGAAATGATGAGTTCATGGATATGAAAAATATGGAAAGATTTGGATCGCTGAAGAAAGTTATTATTCCCCCTCAGAGAAACAAAGTACACACAAGTATAGTACAATCTGACATAGAAGCATATCAGTGTTATGTAATAGAGGTCAGGGAACCATAAAACATAGGGGTGTTCAAGACTTCAAAATACTGACATACTGGGTCCTGCCAAAATAATTCAACACAAGTCTTCTCTCAGCCAAATAAAAACAAAGTTTATTAAAGATGCATCATAATGAGTAGACTCTTAAGGAGCCTTGGTATCTGTGATGCTTGCATTGGACAAGTGGGTTAGAATAATCTGACACAGAATGAGCATGAACTAGAAAATTCTTTGGCTTTCTTTGATGGAGGCAAGATGGGATTGTATATACTGAAAGGCTATGGGAGGTAACTTGGGGTGGTCTATAGGAGGAGTTTGGGGAGCGTCTTCAGGAAGAGTCAAATGAAGTCAGACTCTAGTAATGAGATTAAGGGTGGGAAGTAGCTGGAGGCTATCAGGAAATGATAGACAATAAAGGGCTAGGTGAGTCTAAGCAGTGGTTCTCAACCTGTTGGTTGTGACCCCTTTAGAGTCAAATTACACTTTCACAGGCAGGGGTTACATAAGACCACCAGAAAACACATATTTCTGATTGTCTTAGGAACTGAGACACCACTCCTCTATTTGTCTCCAGGCAGGTCCGTCCATATGCACATGCAGATATGTAGACATGAGTATTAAAGGGTTGTGGCATTAGAAGTTTGAGAACCATTTGTCTAAGGGTAACAAGATTTAGGTATAGATATTTGGGGAGGATCAAGGGTGGGGGCTAGCTGAACAATGGAGGGCTAGGCTAGTAACAGAGATTTGAGCCTAGCTGTAATGAAAGGCTTATGACCTCAGGAAAATGCCTCATCAAATGGGAAAATTCAATCAGAGTTCAAAGGGGTTCCCAAGGCCTGTACTTCATCATACATGTCAATATATGAGTAGGATTATAGATATCTAAGTCTATTTTTGTGTATATAAGTCTATGTATTTATGTATATGTATGTGTGTATGTTTGTGTGTATCTATGTATATATAATTTTTATATATGCACATATACAACTGTAAACATACATGCATATCTGTCTCTATCTCTATCTCTAATCTTAATTGCAGGCTTCATAGGGGAAGAGGAGAGGGCAGAGAAATAATTAAAAATCACACATCAGAGAAGAAAAGTAATTAGAAGAAAGCAAAGAAAAGAGGGACAACTTAGAATACAATGTGTAGTATTTATTATATAGACTTTCTTTAAATGAAATATTTTTGCTGTATATTTTGAATCCTCTCTTATGGTTTATGTGGACATGGCAATGCTTTTATTTTCTTCTTTCCTCATTAAATATTTAAGTTTTAGTTAATATTTTAGTTTAAAATAAAATAATTTTTAAAAGAACATAAATCTATTCCTTTTGTATTATACTGAGCAAGTCGCTAAATCTTTTGTCTTAGGGTTAGTTTGGACAAAATAAAGATCTTGCATTGGGGGAAAAGGAGGGAAGGAGAGGGAAGAAAGAACTTATTAAGTACCTACTAAGTATCAGGAGGCTTTTGTTAGCTAAACACTTTACAAATATCATTTCATCTGATCCCTATAAGAAACGTGAGAAGTATGTGCTATAACTATACTCATTTTACAATTGAAGAAACAGAGACATGAAAATGATGGGGTACGTGCTCTGGGAAACCCATTGAACTCTGAATTAATCTTCCCACTTGATGAGGCATTTGCTGGAGGCCATAAGCCTTCCATTATAGCTAGGCCCAAATCTTTGTTGTTTTTTTTTTAAAGTAACTTTTGTTTATTCTTAGTTTACATGATTCATTTCCACAGTATTTTGAGCCACAAATTTTCTCCCCAACTTTCCCCTACTCACCACCCCAAAACAGCAAATCCTCCTCCAATCTGTTCTCTCCTATATTGTCCCCCATCCCCCTTATGACTTTCTGGTAGGGCAAGATGGATCTCCATACTCCAGGGCCTATATATTTTATTTCCCAGTTGCATATAAATAATAATAATAACAATAATGATGATGATGATTAATAAAAATAATGATAATAATTAATACTAATTATTAATAATTACTTATTTTTAAAGCATTTTATTTTAAAACTTTAAATTCCAGATTCTTTCCCTTCCTCCCTCATCTCCCACTCTTACTGGAAAGCTCAGCAAATCAATGCAGGTTGCACATGTGCAGTTACGCAAAAAATTTCCATAGTGTATATATTGTGAAACATTGATTATATTTCCCTCCATCCTATCTCCTACCACACTTGTTCTATTAGCTACTTTGTCCCTGTCCCTTTACAAAAGTGTGTGCTTCTACCTACCCTCCCCCAAAGTAGTCCTCCCCTCCATCTTCCCTCCTCTCACCCCTTTCCCCCTAGTCTCCTGTGGGGCAAGATACCCAATTTAGTGAGTATATAATTCCCTCCCTAAGCAAAATTCAATGAGAGTAAGGTTGACCCATTCCCATTGTCTTCCTGTTCTTCCCCTCCATTATAGCACTTATCCCTTGCCTCTTGTATATGAGATAACTTACCCCATTCTGTCTCTCCTCATATCCTCTAATTATTTTCTTCTCTTATCTCTCACTTTCACCTTTTAAATATCATCCCTTCCTATTCAATTGATCCTGTGCCTTCTGTCTATGTATACCTGTATGCATATATGCACACACTCACATATGAATTCATGTGCATATATACCCTCCTATATAGACATATATGGATACATACATACATACATACATATACATTTATATTCCCTTCAATTCTCCTCATACTGAGAAAAGTTTTAAAAGTAATCATTATTGTTTTTCCATGTAGGCATGCAAAGAGTTCAAATTTAATAAGTTCCCTATGACTTAGTTTCCCTGTTTACCTTCTTATGTTTCTCTTGCTTCTTGTCTTGGAATGTCAAATTTTCTATACAGTTCTGTATTTTTGTTTCATCAAGAATGCTTGGTGCAATATCTGCTCCTGTGCAATCTGGAGCGGTCTTTTCCTGCGAGCAGACAAGATGGCTGAAGTGGAGCAGAAAAAGAAGAGAACCTTCTGGAAGTTCACCTACAACGACGTGGACCTGGATCAGCTTCTGGATATGTCCTATGAAGAGCTCATGCAGTTGTACAATGCCCGACAGTGATGGCGACCCAACAGGGGTCTGAGGTGCAAACAGCACTCCCTCCTGAAGTGCCTGAGGAAGGTGAAGAAGGAGGCTCCCCCCATGGAGAAGCCCAAGGTAAGGAAGACACACCTTCAAGACATAATTATCCTACCTGATTTGGTGGGAAGTATGGTGGGGTTTATAATGGCAAGACCTTCAATCAGGTAGAAATTAAGTCTGAGATGATTGGACACTACCTGGGTGAATTCTTTATCACCAACAAGCCTGTAAAACATGGCCAGTGGGGTGAGCTACCCACTCCGCTCATGTCATCCCTCTCAAGTAACCTGGATCCTAACAATAAAAACAAGATACATAGTGAAAAAAAAGAATGCTTGACAGTCCTCCTCCTCATTGAATGACCATATTTTTCCGTGAAACAATATACTCAGTTTTGATGGAAAGGAACAACCTTCTTTTCATTGAATTTGGCTTCAGGAGAGAATAACATTCACACTCAGTTGGGTATCTTACCCTACAGGAAAATGGCAGGTGGGGCACTGGATAAAAGAGGAGAAGATAGAAGGAAGGGCAGATTGGGGGAGAGGGTATTTAGAAGCAAACATTTATGAAAAGGGATTGGTCAAAGAAGAAAAAAAGAATAAATGCGTCTGTGGGGGGGGAAACAGATGAAGGGAAATATAATTACTCTTTCACAATATAACAATTATGGAAATGATTTGAGTAACTGCATATATACAACCTTTACTGAACTGCTTATCTTCCCAATGGGGGTGGGTGAGGAGGGAAGAAGGGGAAAAAATCTGGAACTCAAAGTTTTAAATACAAATGCTTAATTTTTTTTACATGCTTCTGGGAAATAAGTTATACAGGCACTGGCATATAGGAATCCATCTTGTCCAACTAGAATGTTGAGGGGGAAGAGTGATGGGGGAGGATATAAGAGAGAATAGATTGGGGGAAGGGGTATTCACAAGACTTGATATTTTGGGGTGGGAATTAGGGGAAAGATGAGAAGAAAATGTAATTCAAAAATGTGTTGAAATGAATGTTGAAAACTAAAAATTAATTTATTCAATTAAAAAAAGAAATGTAAAAAAAGGATTCTACCCATTAAAGCAAATCTTTAATAAATTTTACTTACTTTGGCTGAGAGAAGATGAGTCAAATTTATATGGTAGGACCTGGTGTATACATATTTTGGAGTCTTGAGTGAAGAGGGTCATCACTAAATGTTGAGGTATAGGTTTAGGGCTCCTCAAGACCTCAAAATACCAACATGTCTGGTCCTGCCCAATGAATTCAGCTCAAGTCTTCTCTCAGCCAAAGAAAAATAAATTTTATCAAAAGTTATCCATATTGGGTAGACTCTTAAAGAGCCTCCATATCTCAGATGCTTGCATTGGGCAATTAATTTAGCAGATGCTTATCCCTGAGTAACTAAAGGCTGTTGCTGAAATAACAGGAAGAAGTTGGCTGAGATAGGAAGCCTCTGTGTGTGTGTGTGTGTGTGTGTGTGTGTTTGTTTAAGAAGAGCTTCAGAAGACAGTTAGAAACAATACTTTTCCTCCTGGTGGAAGGAGCAGAATTCTCACAACATCTGGAAGCTGGGCTGTTGGACTGAGAACTGAGTTGGAGTTTTCTATGAGACCAGAATCTGGTGAAGGCTGAAGTTTCTGCCAAGGAGACCACCCGGAAGGCCTGCAATGAGGCCTCCTGGAAAGCTGAGACTTCTTCTGGGTCCTAGATCCAGCTGAACTGCTGGAAGACTGAAGAATCATGATGAGGATAAGACTTTGTTTGTGCCTTTGTTGATCCTTGACTTCCCAGCAAGAGAAGTGGTAAAGGTTCTGAGAAGTGACATTCTGTATGTACCAAGAACTGCATGGAGGACTGGCCAAGAACCTGGGAGCTGTCTACCTCTGAATCCAGGTGACTGGTGGATTCAGGTAGGAACTGGGATCATGGAAGGGAATACAGAGAATCTGAGAGACCACACTGAGTCAAGATGAAGAGAAGGCCTCCGCTTGGATGAAATTAAAGTGTACTGGAAAATGAGGGGTGGAGTGTTTGTGTCATTTTCTAAAGATTGTATTTAGTGATTAATGATACTTAGTAATTGTGAATCTGGATAAGTGACTGATTCAGTGAAATTATGATTGTCCCATGAGTGAAAGACTGACTTGTATTGTGAAATCATTAAATGATTAAGTAAGAAGGGTTTCCCCCTTAGGGAAACCAGATGATTATTCTTTTGTCATTTGTTCTAAATACTGTGTCCACTTTCATGAAAACTATGTGGCCATTCTAATGTTAAGCTGTTGTGATCACAATATTGTGATTTTTTTTGTGATAAGATGTAATGTCGTTGTAACGTGGTATTTACCACTATGAGCGAGAGTAATTGTCATGACCACCAAAGAGCTTTAAAGCAAAGCAAAAATTTCTTGACAGGTTCGAACCTGGGTCCCACCCGATTGATTAGGTGGAACCCTGATGCCTTCTACCCTGTCCTTTTTATCCTTAGCTACTAAAGCAGGGGCTACGGGGTGGGTTTTGATTGGCTGGCAGATCTGTGGGACCCTTAGCTACAAGGCTCCAGGTGGGTGCAACAGTTCTGGCTGTTGTGCCAAGATGCAGGAGCCTTGAGCAGGATGCTGTAATTGGGAAACCATATAGTCCATTGTTTGGAGGTGCAAGTAAGTTGCTGAGGTAAGGGAGTTTGTGATTACAGGGCATAATGACAGAAGCATGGGGGCGGCTAGGTGGCGCAGTGAGTAGAGCACCGGCCCTGGAGTCAGGAGGACCTGAGTTCAAATCCGGCCTCAGACACTTAACATAAAAACTAGGCAGGTGACCTTGGGCAAGTCACTTAACCCCAATTG
>JAQQSW010000560.1:0-23821 GCA_028646575.1 Pseudocheirus occidentalis | reverse complement strand
AAAAAAGCGAAAAAACCAAAAAACATAATGACAGAAGCAGAGAGGGGTACAGAGCATGATGACCTGGACATGTAGGAGAAGAAAAATGAAGACCTAGATGGGTTCCCACACCCCAGCCTGGCTCATAGGCAGGTTCATTGTCTTCTAACTTGCTGATTTCTAATTTCTCAAAGTATCACTTAACTATTTCCTGGCTACTTCATTCTTAAGTCCATGAAGTTTCTATTTAACTAGTTCCTTCCCATTTCAGTCGTGAATAAATTATATTGTGAATTGTTGTGAATGTTTGCCTTGATTCATAATAGAATAAATGGATTGTTCACTATACTGTGTAATCAAAATTTTTAATAGTAGCATTCTTTTTGGGAAACTTCTTGTGCACGGGGTTACATTCTCACACACATGGAAGCAAGATGGGGTTTTATATACAGAAAGGTTTTGGGAGGAATCTAGGTCTTCAGGATGAGTTAATGAGATCAGAGAAGAATTGATTTGGGTATAGATATTTTGATAGGCTTAAGGGTGGGAAGCAGATAGACAAGAGCCAAGCTACTAACAAAGGTTTGGGCAGAGCGACAATGAAAGGTGTAATGCAAATGCCTCATCAAGTGGCAAGATTCAATCAGAGTTCAAGGGTGTTCCCAGCACCTGCACCTCATAAAGCACCCCTAAACCTTACACCTCAACACAGAGTTTAAGTATTCTGCCCAGGGTCACACATCTGAAAACTTTCTGAAGTTGAACTCAGGCTGTTCAGTCCATGATCTTAGTACTTATTCTCTGGGTCAGATTGACTCTTGTATGAACAACAATAGGGAGGAAACTTTCTAAGGATTATAGAGAATGTCTTATATGGTTGGAAGATTAGACACAAAGAACTTAGAAATACTGGTCCCATCACCTCATTCCACTGACTAGATTAAGTGATTGTTCTGGCTCCATTTAATTTGAGTAGTGAGACTTTGATGATGCGGTATCCAGGTTTGTAATGGGTTTTGGACTAATGCAGTATTTTACTGTTTCTGAAACCACATAAACAGAAAACTCTTGCATTTTTTACATACTCCCTACAGGGGATCTGTAGTCGCATTTATTTTTGAAAAGAACTAAATGGTCAGTTGGATGCAGGGCTAAAGAAAAGCTCTGTTTCTGTATCTAGGGAAAATATAGCCTTTGGGTAAATTCTTGGCTTTGTATTGAACTCATTATCTCAGGCTAGGCATTCTGTTCTTCAGTTTATCTATCTATAAAATTGGCATAATGATATCTCTTTGGACTTAGGGTTCAGAAACTAAAAGGAATATTAATTGAAGCTTCTAAGGTTGTTTTAAATTAGTGGGTGAAATGTGTATTTCTAAGTTTTTCTCCTTTGTGTAATTATTCTGTCATTTTACAGTAGATTTTCTTGTCTCTGGACTTTTACTGTTTAAATTTGCTTTCATTTACTGTCTGTTATACCATTTTAAAAACACAATTGCCCCAGGAAAATGTAACTTATTATCTAACTTCAAATAAGAGCACAAAGGTAAATTTCATCTTTGTAAAAATATATTCAAAATGCTTGCAAAAGAACTCATTTTTTAAATCAATAAATGATATCATGATTCTGACATAATGACAAAACTAAAAAATTAGCTACAGATATAAGCATTCATTATTTTATATTCTCAAAAAAATCTCAGGCACCTAGGACAAATGCTTCCATTCTTAGTTTAGAATAAAAAAGGACTGGCATAATTTTTTTTGTAAATATACATAGTAAAGAAAGAATATCCTCCAAGTATTTTACCTGGCCCCTTTTATAGGTAATTCTTTATTTGCAAGGAAATTGAATAACAATGAGGAAGGCTTGAATGGAAAATTTCTACACTACTCATGTGTTTTTTTATTGTTGTTGTTTGTTTGTTTGTTTTTGTGGGGAAGAGGCAGGTGGGTTTTAGGGCAAAATCTCTAAAAAGTATTTGACTACCAAAACTCATGATTAGAGGTACAATGAGAATAATAAGAAATTTCTAAACTATAATTCAGATTATTTTCTGAGATCAGAGGCATTTGAATCCCACTGCAGAAAAACAGAGAATTTTATTTTATTTTGTTTTATTTTCTCTTTTCAGGTTCATAGATTTCTGCAGACAGAATTGGAAATGTAGGCATTAGCTACTTGAATACCAAGGCTGAAAGATGCAGGACAAGTAAACTGATAGCATACTGAATCATTGCCTTCTTACCAGCCTAGCACCTCACCACTGTTTGCAAAATGCTATAAGGGTTGTCCTTATGTTTATTCATTGAGAAAATACTTGTAATTTTCTCTTTTCCCCTTGGATATGAAGATCTGTGAAAGATGATAAAGTGAAAAGAGGACTTGAATGACAGAATCTGCATACATATTTTCTATTAAAGTCACTGGGAATATTTGTGGCTTCTTATCATTCAAAATGTTGGATGAATATGTATTCACAAATTTCTGCTCAGAGATACTTCAGCCACTTAAAATAATATCTCAATGAAAATTATCAACAGTCACTTTTGGAAAAAAATTATCTACACTCACATCTGATATAATTAGAGAAAACACAATAATGCATTATTACAGAAACTATGGTGAATTTCAGAGCTATTTTTTTGAAAATAATGTGATTTTAAACCAAGTTTATACAATTAAATAAATCTTTTTTGGATGTAGAATGGCAGTGAAATAATGAGTAGTTCTATAATCTGAGTAGCACAAAATTTAACCTTTGCAAAGAGCAGCCATAATCATTAGTCCAATACATTACTAGAAAATCAAACAAAAAACCCAACCAAACAAAAAATCTACTACAATATATGGAATACATGATTATCCAGGTTGTTGTTGTTTTTTTTTTCCCTTTGATTGCCCAGTGAGAAATTCTCCCCTAAATCATTATTGGATTGCTCTACTGGTTAAAATTTTTCCCTGTGTCAAATTTACTTTAGCCTCATTGTAACTTTTAGTTTTAAAACAAAAACCTCACACACACACACACACACACACACACACACACACACACAAAACAAAAACATCCACAAAACTACTCCTGACATCTGTGGTCAAACTAAATCCAATCATGATTCTATATGACAGTTTTGTCTTTTTCTTTTTTCTTCTTTTTTTTTTAGTATTTGAACATTGCTATCACCATTGCTATCATTTTTAACATCTTAAATATTTTTTTTGAATTAAATATCTTGAGTTCCTTCAACTGATCCTTATAGTTGGATAGATCTAAGACCCTTCAACTTTATAGGTGCCCTGGATTGGAAGATTTCCTAGTTATTTTTGTTTTTCCCAACCTAGGATGTCAACACCTTATAAAGTAGTGCCCAAAAGTACATAGAATACTATAGATATAGTCTAAACAGGGCAGAATATAGTGGTACTATCACTCTCACCAAAACCATGTTTATTCCCTCTTAATGCAGGCAAATGTGTTCAGTACATTTTTGAATGTTCATATCAAAATTGAAATTCACTAAAGCTCTTAGAACATTTTTTTCAGGAGACCAATGTCTAACTTCACCTCTCTCATTTAGTACTCATAAAAGAGTGTTGAATGCAAATTCAAAATCTGAAACATATTTCATTAAAATGTAATCTTAGATTTTTCTCAAATTCTAACCTGTTAATATTTTTGTTCATCTTTTGTGTAAATTGTTATGTTTCTCTTAACCTCTCCCCACACCTAATTTTAACTTAAAAATTCTATGTAATTCTGATGTTTTCATCATACAGTCTTGGACATCATATTAAAGGCAATTTTTCTTTTTTTACTGGAAGAATTTACTTAATTTTATTGAATTACTCTTGGCTGTAAACCAATATCTTTTGCCTATTGGAAAATCATAGCCCTTGCTTTATATTTGTTTCTCCTGGTAGCTTCTAAGTACGTGTAATTATATCTTGTATTATCAAATGCTGACTTGAATTTTTAGAGAAATTTAATTCTGAATTTGAGCTGCCATTGTATGTTATTGTGATGTTTGTTACATAAGACATGTCCTTTGTATGAAAAAATATACTTAATTTTACTACTTTTAGCATACCTAAATTATATAAAATGTTTATGAGTTTTTATGGGTTTTTTTTTAAATTTTTAACTCAATAGTCTTAGTAAAAGACTAACATTCAATACCCTTTTGAGATTGGTTTTCACAAAACCTCTATATTTTCTTATATTCCTTGATATATAAATATCTATTTGTCTTATTAACTCACTTGTTTTTAAAGAGTGATAAAAAGGCAAAAGCAATGTGATCAATATTGCTATGGATCAATTACCTCTAGTTAGTTATATTGCCAGAGATTTCACCCCTAATCAGCTATCTCAAAAATTTGGAATATTGGTGAGAGAGAGAAGAGATAGGGCCACACAAATCCATCATGACTACTGGAAACAAACAACTCCAAGTTCACGTCCTACTAGCAGTGGGTCAATAGCATCATCTTTTCATATACCAAAAGCTGACTTGTAATATAATAATCCATTAAACATCAATGAAATATAGTTGGTCTATTAAATTCATTCTCCTTAGGTAAGGTGAAAGAATGTACCCTCCAGGACCATAAATTAGAGAAGTCTCAAAGGGATTCAATACATGTACAGACTTAAAACTCACTTAGGTAGAATTTGATTGCCTGCCAGCTGGTGGCTGGTGTATCTACTGAATAACCCAATTTTCTTAACAGCTTTCTGAGCCACTCAGGAAATTGAAGCATTACACACAGGGGCACCCCTGTTGCATGACTTGAAGAATGCAGGGTCACTTGGTGACATGAATAGTTGTTCTCCTTTTCAGACCACATACTCAGGCATCCTATAAGGAAAAAAATGCATTCATGAACACTTCTGCTGCATAATAGAAATGATTATGATAGCCCACACATTAAAAATTTCCCTGAATAGATCTACACTCACCTAATCTTGGGCTCAAGTACTAAGGCCCATGTTCATTCAGACTATGGTAATGCTGCACTAAATACTTTTAAGGTTTTCTATTAATTTGATAGCAATCATTATTAGGAAATAATTCTGAGACAAAAAAATATAGATCATAAAATCTTAACTTTTTTTGTTCCCGATTTCCATCTTCTACTTTCATTTTCCTCTAAATGTTGAATTATATTTATTTCTTTTATCAATTTAGACAATTAATTTTGCATCCATTTTTTTCTAAACTTTTATGGCAGTCTATGTAATGACTAGAGACTTCATGTGGTATCCCCAAAAGAGACTTGGCAATCATTGAACTAGAATGTCTTCACTAAAGTCGAAGCATCAAGACTCCAGCCTTGTTCAAGTAAACTACCCAGAAAAAAAATAATAATACATTTAAGCCCAATAGTTAATTTGGAGTGTTTATTCCTTCCATTTTCCAATCAATTTCTGAAATGGGAAATCCAAAACATTTTCCTTAAGCATAAAACAGAAGCATTTTAAATTCAACCCTGCTATATGAAATGCACATTTCATTCAGATCTCCTTGTCCTTTGGATGGAAATTTATTTCAGGAAAATTACATCACTGTTTTAATGTGTTAATAATGGATATGACTTCTTCATGACTTTCACTTAGCAGCAGTAACAGCAGCCTGCGGGGACTCATTCTCTCTTATTCACTTGTGCCTGTAACAGATGCTTCTCTACTGTTCCTGAAGTTAACATCACCTACATCCTCTTGTATGAGTTGAATTTTCCAAGTAAAGAATTAAAATAAAATGCAGTCATTTGACTTTATACCCATTAATTTTGGCTCAGATTAAGGAAAAAAAAATCAGAGCCAAAAAGGACAAATGACCAATCACTAGTCTCAGTAGGAATCTGAAGATAAACACTAAAATAAGCAAGCCCAAGACTTTCAAGCTGAGAAAACTTTGAAATGTAACTTTAGTGAAGAATATCATGCTCAATTCACATTCACTTTCAGTCACATTTACTCATTATAATGACAGATTGTCAATATTTACAAAAGCAATTTATTTTTAAAATTTAATGAATTTCACAATTTGATAAGTTATTCATCACATTCATGTTCTTTTTCTTTTCCTCCTTTAGGCTTCCATGTTGTTTGTTTATTCATTTTTTGTTTTATTTTGTTTTTTCTCCACAGGCTTTACTGGATTATTTTCTTTTGGTTTTAAATTAAGAATTACGCTAAGAGAGTTAAAATAGCCTACACCTACACACTTATGTTCTTCTACTTTAAGGGATTAAAATAAAACTTTCTGCTAATACAGTACTCTACAGTGGAAGAGATACAAATGTTGAGGTTAAGTTGGACTGGATTCTAGTATTGATTCTATCATTTAGTAGCTAAATGAGTTTGGACAAATCAGTTAAAGTCTCTGAGGTTCAATTTGCTTATCAGTAAAATTCGTGCTATAACGATATTTGATTCAGACAATTAATCAGGAACTATATCAAACACTGAGAAAACAAAGAAAACAAGACAAAAAGGCAAAAGCTCCTTTTCCTCAAGGGGCTTAAAATCTAATGAAGGAAACAAACAAATATGTACAAATAAGCTGTGTATTAGGAAGAACAGGTAAAAATTTTAAAAAGTGAGTCATTAAAATTAAAATTGATTGGGTATGTGTTTCTGTAAAAGATAGAATTGAGTTTTGACTGAAATAAATCTCAGGAAGCCCGAGGTGATAAGTGAGAGGATTCCAGGTATAGGGCATAACAAGAGAAAGTACCTGGGGCTAAGAAAGGAAGTATATAATGGAAGAGCAAAGAGATCAGAGTCACTAGAATAAAGATTACATGAGAAGGAATAATGTGCTATAAGACTAGAAAGAGGAGAGTGAGTTTGGTTATGGACTTGGAAAGTCAATCACAGTGTTGTATATTTTATCCTGGAAGTGATGGAATGCCACTGCAGTTGAGAAAAGGGTTGATATGGTCTAAGAGGGGATGACAGAGAAATATGTTGGAGGAGACAGAATGAAATGGGATCATTTATACAGGAAGATGTGTTTCCCTTGGAAAAGAGTTAATCATCTCCTCATGTGAGACAGAGATGAAACAGAGAAAAGTGACAAAAGACATCTGAGTGACATGAGGTAAGGAAGAAGGGAGAAGGGGGAGCTCATGGTGAATGGTCAATTTTTTTTCTGTAAAATATGACTCAAGGCCAGAAGACAAGATTAAAAAGTAAGGAAGAAATCACCTTAACTGTCTTTTACTCACCTCTAAATAACTATAAAAAGCATTGTAAAATAAATTTTGGAAAAGAAGAACATGCAGAAAAATGGTTTTAAATAATCTTCTAGCCCAAGAAACTTGGTACTTTGGCAAGAAAGGTCTGTCCTATTTAGTAATCAGTCAATAACAGCAAGCATCCTAACAAGCCTATAGCAAACCATTGCTTCAGCTAAGCAATTGGAGGTAGGGAGGGTTCCTGACTCCCAGCATAGTTGAATAGGCAAACACCCAAACTAGGACCCCCACATGCATCAGCACAGCCAGGTGAAAGTGTAGGAGGCAGTTCTTGGACCCTCCAGAGACAGGAAGACATCAACACTTGGACTGTTCACCTGCCTTGGCTCTCCACCTGCCCCTCTGGCCTTTAGCCCCGCCTGTCATCCCCAGTGTAGCACTAGACATGAGGATACCCTGTGGGTCTCAGCTGTAGGTTCAACACAGACAAACAACCAGGGCCTGTAGCCCCTGGCAGAAGAAGTTGGAACAGTACCCTTTCCATCCTTAGATCAGAGCTCAAATTTCAAAGTAAGGAAGAAGGCTTGAAAAGAAGAGCAGAAAAGAACAACAAAAAAAATTTGACCATAGAAAGCTATTATGGTAACAGAGAAAATCAAAACACAAACTCAGAAGAAGACAACAATGTCAAAATGCTTACAGGCAAAGCCTTCCCTTATCCTCAACAAAAAAAAATGCAAATTTATTTCAATCCCAGAAAGAACTCATGATCCTCAAAAGGGGTTTAAGAGTCAAATAATAGAAGTAGAAGAAAAATTGGGAAAAAGAAATGAGAGCCTTGCAAGAGAATTGTTTTTTTTAAGAGATAAAATGTTAAACTAGGAGAGCAGAACTGGAAGAACATTTGTGCACAATTTCAGTCACATAGTGTGATGACTGACTTTCATAAACTTAGCTCTTCTCAAGAATGTAAGGTTCTAAGACAACTTCAAAAGATTTATGATGGAAAATACTATCCACATCTAGAGAAATAATTATTGAGTCTCAATGCAGGTCAAAATATACTATTTACTCTCTCTCCCTTTTTTTGTTTTGTTTTGTTTCTTCTTTCTTGTGGTTCATTCCATTGCGTATAATTCTTCTTGGCACTTGACTAATGTCAAAATATGCTTATTGTGAATGTAAATGTGGAGCTTATATCAGATTGCATGCTGTCTTGGGGAGGAGGGAAGGGGAGAAATTTTGGAACTCAAAAGCTTATGGAACTGTTGTAAACAAAAAAAATACTTTTTAAGAAAAAAATCAACAGATTAGGACAAGAAAATAACCCCTTAAAAAGTTCATTTCTTCAAATAGAAGAGGAGGTGATTAATGGAAGAAAATAATACATTAAAAGTTATCATGAGGCAATTAATGTCTCTTTGAAACATCAACAATCAATCAAACAAAATGAAAAGAATGAAAAAAATAGGAAAAAATGTACAATACCTCATTGGAAAACCAACTGATGTGGAAACTAGATCCAGGATTTAAAGACTTTAATAATCATTGGATTAGCTGAAATTCATGATCGAAAGGAGGATCTGGAAATCATATTCCAAGAAATGGTCCTGTTATCTTTGAAGCAGAGCCCAAAATAGACATTGAAAGAATTTACTGATCACCTGTGGAAAGAGATCCCAAAATGAAAATTCCAAGGAACAGTCTTTGATGAAGGCCTCATTTCACAAAAATACAGATATAGATTCAAATTTTTAAGAATACAAGCCATTTCCCAATTGATAAGTGCTCAAGGGATATATGTACAGGTAGTTTTCAGATGAATAAATCAAAGCTATCCATAATTACACCAAGAAGATTTCTAAATCACTTTTGATTAGAGAAATGCAAATAAAGCAGCTCTGAGGTACCACCTGACATCTACCAGAATGGCTAATATGACAGAAAAGGAAAACTATAAATGTTAGGAAAAATTTGGGAAAACGTTAATACATTCGTGGTAGAGTTGCAAACTGATCCAAACATCATGGAAAGCAATTTGGAATTATGTTCAAAGGGCTATAAAATTGTGAATATCCTTTTATCCAACAATGCAACTACTAGTTATGAATCCCAAAGAAGATAATAAAGAAAAAGGGAACTATTTGTACAAAAAAATTATAGAAGCTCATTTTGAAGTATTAAAAAAATGAAAATTGAGGTGACATCCATCAACTGGAGAATGGCTGAACAAACTGTGGTATATGAAGGTAATGTAATAATATTATGTAATAAAAAAATTATGAACAGATGGATTTTAGAACAATCTGGAATGACTTGTATAAATTGATACAAAGTGAAATGAGAAGAATCAGAAAATCTGTACACAGTAATAGTAACATTGTGTGATGATCATCAAGGAATAGCTTAGGTCTTTTCGGCAATGCAAAGATCCGAGGTAATTACAAAGGACTCATGACAGAAAATGCTATCCACACTCAGAAAAAGAACTTATGGACTCTGAATACAAATTGAAGCAAACCATTTTCATTTTTCCCCATTTTCCCTTTTTTTCTGTTTCTTCTTTTACAATTGTGACCAATACAGAAATATGTTTTAGATGATTGTACACCGTTACCTATATCATATTGCTTACCATTTTAGAGAGGATGAAGAAAAAAATTAGAACTCAGAATTTTAGAAAAATGAGTCTCAAAATTTGTCTTTATGTATAATTGAAAAAAACATAAATTACTACTAAAAATATGAGTCAAAGTTCTCAGCTAAGAAGGTGGGGGGAAGAGGAGCCTTAGGAGGTTTGGACAGAGATTTAAGTGACTCTGAAGTATACTGTGGCCCCTAATAGGCTAAATGTGATCACATGGAGCCTGTGGCAGGAGGTGTGTTTCTCAGTATTTTCCACACATTATTACTTTGTGATTGGGCAGTGGGTCAAGAGGGGTTTGACATTCTCTGATACAGGAGAAGTCTCTCTCTCTCTCTCTCTCTCTCTCTCTCTCTCTCTATATATATATATATATATATATATATATATATATATACCCTGATGTGAGGTTTTGCTTTGGGGCTCACTTTGGAAAGAGTTGTTTGATTTGGCCAGATGAGAATCTAGGAAACCATTGAGCCCCTCAACTTTGAAAACCCAGATGTTGGTGCTTTCCTCTCTGGTAACTAACTAGGTATGGATGTGATGGTCAGATATTTGGAAGCCTGTCTGATCTGTTTCTTTCTCTGTTTGTAAATTCTGTTTGCATTCTGTTTGTATTCTCTGAAGTTCAGGCTACTGGCTTTTTTTCCATGAACTAGGTAAATGATATATATTTGATTAAAGATCATTAAACCTTTTTGAGTTCTTTCCTTTATAAAAGCAGATCTAAGAAACTGTGATAGCAGCCATCCTGGGTATGCTAGGGTGCTTGCTGATACAGATATTTTTGGGATAAAGATCTAGAAGTAGTATTTTTGGGTGAAAGGGTATATACAGTTTTATAGTCCTTTGTCATAGTTCCAAATTACTCTCCAGAATGGTTGCCTCAGTTCACAACTCCACCAAAAATGCATTAGTATTCAAATTTTTACAATCTCCTCCAGCATTTATTATTTTCATTTTTTGTCATGATAATCAATCTGATAGGTGTGAGTGGTACCTCAGAGCTATTTTGATTTGCATTTCTCTAGTAAACAATGATTTAGAACATGGTTTTTTCATATGACTCAAGTAGCTTTAATTTCTTCATCTGAAAGTTGCTGTTCATATCCTTTGACCATGCATCAACTGGGAATGACTTGTATTCTGATAACTTTGATTGAATTATTTTTGTGTTTGAGAAATAAAGCCTTTATCAGAGACACTGATTATAATATTTTCCCAGATTGCTGTTTCCCTTCTAACCTTGGTTGCAATGACTTTTTTTCATGTCAAACCTTTTTTAATTCAACATAATCAAAATTATCCATTTTGACTTTCATAATGTTGTATAGCTCTTGTTTGGTCATAAATTCTTCCATTATCTATAGATTTTACAGGGAAACTATTACATACCATCCTAATTTACTTATATTCTCATCCTTTATATCTAAATCATATATACATTTCAACTTTATCTTGGTATGTAGGGTAAGATGTGTGTCTATGCCAAATTTCTGCCATATCATTTTTTTAGTTTTCCCAGCAGTTTTTGTTAAATAGTGAGTTTTTATCCCAGAAACTGGAGTCCTTGAGTTTATCAAATAATAGATTATTATACATTGACTACTGTCTCTTGAATACTTACTCTATTCTACTGGTGTATCACTCTATTTCTTAGCCAGTACCAAGTAGTTCTGATGATTGCTGCTTTGTAATGCAATTTTAGATCCAGTACGGCTAAACTACCACACCAAACTTTCTTGTGAACTACCAAATTACTAATAACAAACTTAGACAAACATTTTATATTTTATATACCTAAAAGATAAACAGTCTGTCCTTATTCACTCTCTTGTGATTAGTCTTTGGCATATACCTTATATTTCTCTTGCTCTTGTATGTCAAATATTCTCATAAATCCAGTTTTTTAAGCAAGTTCTGAAAGTTTGACAGGTCACTAAATATATATATATTTCATTTATATATTTACATATAAATATATTTATATATATATATGTATTCATTTATATATATTTCATTTAGGAGTATACCTTGCTTTGCTGGGTATGATGTTTTCATCCAGAACCTCAGTTTTTTTTTTCTCTTCTATATGTAGCGTTCCAAGACTTCTGGCCTTTTAGTGTTATCTCTGTGGGGTCTTGTGAGATTTTAACTGTGGCCCCACCAAATGTAAACGTTTTTTTTCCTTGTTGCTAATAATATTTTATCTTTTACCTTGGGATTTTGGGATTCAATTCTAATGTTTCTTTGAGTTTTCCTCATAGGATCTCTTACAGATGGTGGTCAGTGGATTTTTTTTCAATTTCTATTTTCTCCTATTTTTTTTCTAATGCTTTAAGGCCATTTTTCTTTACTTATTTCTTGTATTGTTGTACCAAGAATTTTTCTTTGATCATACTTTTCAGGTAGTTCAATTATTCTTTTTTTCAGTTTTGTAAACCTTCCCAATATTTTTTTAATTTTTACATTGGTTCATTTATTTTTTAGTTTTCAACATTCATTTCCACAAAATTTTGAGTTACAATTTTTTTTTCTCTCTGTCTTTCAATCCAATTATTCTTGTGTTTTCTCTTCTTGACCTCTTCTCCAGATTGGTTGTTTATCTTATGAGATGTTTCAGTTTCTCATAAATGCATATACATATTATATTTATACAGATAGGTATAAATGTATATGTATATAAGTGTACATATGCACATATATACACATACATATATGAATATCTACATATTTATCTCTCTCTGTTATCTATCTGTCTGTCTGTCTGTCTGTCTGTTGATCTACCCACATCTTATATCTTCAATGGATTCTTCTTGCCCAGTTCTAATTTTCAAGGACTTATTTTCTTCCAGAAGTTTCTGGATCTCTTTATCTAGTTAGTTTACTTTCTTTACAATATCTTCTTATTTTTCTTGGATTGTTCATCCTTTTTTTGAATTTTTCCTCACTTTCTCCCATTTAACTTTTAAATTTTTTTTAAGTTCTTCTATGAATTCCTCTTGGGCAAGTGACCAAATGTTACTCTGGTATAGAAGAGAATCTCTTTACTTCAATATCCTCCTCTGAAGATAAATCCCAGTCTTCTTTATTCACAAAATAACTTTCTGTGTTTGGATTATTTCTCCTTTGCCTGTGCACATATGTGTATACACACATATATTACATATATAAATTCTCAGTGGCTTAATTTTTATAATCTTCTCTAGTGTTGGGGTACAAGGGACAGTGCTTCTGTCCTCAGTTCCTCATTCAGTTCTACCCTCTGTCTTGGAACAACCAAGACCTCTCACCTTCTGTAAGTCTTCATAGTTAGAAGCATCCCTGTACCACTGCTTCTGCACTCACCTGGCACATGTTAGTTCTTCTTTCTCAGGGCTATATCTGCAGCACAGCTGGGTCCTGTAATTCTTTGTTAGCAGAGTTTTGTTTTTTCTTCCCTGGGTCAAAGGTTCAAAGCCGTTCACTGTCCTGGAACTGAAGTTACTGTTGCTGGGGAGGAGGCAACATACCAACCCAGATAACCTCAAGTCTTGCCTCTTGTTGTTTAAGTAGATTTGGGACCTAGGTTGGAGGTGTTTAATCTTTACAGAAACCAAACCTCATCCTGGCACTTTTCTTCAGACCTTCTCAGACTGTACCAGGAGGATCCCTGTTTTGCCCTACTCATTTATTTTTATACCTCTGTGTTCATCCTGAAGCACAGCTTCATCTCTTCTGTGGGGGAAAATATTGAGAGCTTAGAATTTTCTGACCTACTCCACCAGCTTCCCAGAATCCTCTCCCAAACAGACTTTTAATAGGGTTTTCACAAATGACATGCAATATAAGAGAGAGATGGAAAGAATGTCAGAGATTTTCTAGTCAGACCTTTATCTTTCATAGAGAGCAAAACCTATTGTTGAGAGATATCAAATGAGATGATATATATGAAAATGCTTTGTGATTGTAAAGATTCAAAGAAATATAAGTTATTATTATCATAATGGCATTGTTTAATTCTCCATCAAGATTACAGAAGATTACAAAGTTTTTGAGTTGAGATAACATTACAGAAATTACCTAGTTTTCATACAATAGGCAGTCACCAAAAGCTTCTGACATAGAATCCATTAAATATTTTAGCAATTACTAACTAAAAAGTAGGATCTGTTCTTCAATTTTCGTATTATGGTTTGTAGGATTAACTATTGTGGTTGAGTAGAGATTTGTCATCCTTAGTGTTGAATTTCTTTGTTGCAGTCACTGTGAATATTCTTTTGTTTCTACTTTCTTTGTGAAGCATCAGTTAATACAGACTTTTTCACATTTCTTTGAATTCATCGTCATTATTGTTCCTGTCAGTCTTTGAAGTTTTAAGGATCTTATTTTCACAATGGTTTAGTATCCTTACAAGGGTAAGAGAGTGTAATCAAAAGATATAGAGATAGAAGAGAGGCAGAGGCAGAATCTGAACCCAGGTCTTCCAGATTCTAAGTTTAGTTCTCTATCTTCTATGCTAGGTTTCCACTCAACCACATATATATGCTGACAATTTTTGGTCTGCAATACAGTGTGAGATATGATAAGCTCAAATTACCTCATCTTTTAATAGTTTTCACCCAATTCTTCAATTTATATTCTTATATTTATATTCCACCAGATTAATTTTGTTCATTTATTATTTTTTCAGTATAAATATTTTAGATATCTGTTTGGAAATGAATTACATATCGATAAATTTGTTTAAATTACATTTATTTAAAGCAATACTTCATTTCAGGAGGTACGATGCTCTGTTAAGATTATCCAGATTCTCTTCTAAACAATTCATTCTCTTTTAGGTTTTTATTAAGAGGTCTCATTTGTATCTTTTTCAGTATTTTTACTTCCTATCCAATCATGACTTACAACTCTTCTCACAGTCCTTATGTCTATTCTACTCACATTTCCCTTCAATTCTCAAAATTCCTTTTTTTAGCTTTCAATATTCATTTCCACAAGATTTTGAGTTACATTTTTTCTCCTCATCTTTCCCCTACCACCCACCCCAAAATAGCAAACCTACTGAATACACCTCTCCCCAATCTGTTCTCTCTGATGTCCTCCCCCTTCACCTGCCTAACTTTCTAGTAGGGCAAGGTAGGTTTCTATACACCAGTACTTGTATACCTAAATTCCCAGTCACATGTAAAAAGCAAATTTTAAACATTTGTTTTTAAAGCTATAGGTTCCATATTTTTTTCCTTTCTTCCTTCCTCACCCAACTCCACTGGAAAGATAATCACTTTAATATAGATTGTATATTTGTAATTACCCAAATCATTTCCATAGTAGTTATATTGTAAAAGATTAACTATATTTCCCTCCATCCTATCCCACATTCTACTTATTCTATTTTCTCCTTTGATCCTTTCCCTTTTCAAAAAGTTTTGCTTCTAACTACCCTCACCCCTATCTACCTTTCCTTCTATCCTCCTCCCTCTCATCCCTTACCTCCAACCATTTTCCTGTAGGGTAAGATACCCAATTGAGTGTGTATGACATTCCCTCCTTAGGCCAAAATCAATGAAAATCATGTTGTCCCATTCCCTTTCACCTTCCTGCACTTCCCCTCCATTATAACAGTTTCCTCTTCCCTCTTTTATATGAGATAATTTACTCTAATATATCACTCCCTTTCTTCAACCAATAAATTTTTCTCTCACCTCTTAATTTTATTTTTAGCTATCATCCTGTCATATTAAACTCATCTTGTGCCCTCTGTCTATGTATACATGAACATACAAATTACCACACACACACACACACACACACACACACACACACATATATATATACACATACATTCTCCTATACATACATACAAATATATGTATGTATATATACATACATATATTCCCTTCAACTATCCTCATAGTGAGAAAAGTCTTATGACTTACAGTTAGCATTTTTCCATGTAGGAATGTTCAATTTTAATAAGTCCCTTATTATTTCCTTTTCCATTCACCTTCTCACGCTTCTCTTGCTTCTTGTATTTGAGAGTTAAATGTTCTTGTCAGCTCAGGTTTTTTTCATCAAGAATGCTTGAAAGTCCTCTATTTCATTGAATGACTATATTTTTTTCCCTGTAGCATTATATTGAGTTTTGCTGGGTAAGTGATTCTTCGTTTTAGTCCTAGCTCCTTTGATCTCTGGAATATCATATTCCAACCCTTTGGTCCATTAATGTAGAAGCTGCTAGGTCTTGTGTCATCCTGATTGTGTTTCCACAATGCTCAAATTGTTTCTTTCTGACTGCTTGCAGTATTTTTTCCTTGACCTGGGAACTCTGGAATTTGGCTATAATATTCAAAGGAATTTCCTTTTTTGGCTATTTTTTCAAGAGGTGTTTAGTGAATTATTTCCATTTCTATTTTGCCCTCTGTTTCTAGAATATCAGGGCAATTTTGTTTGATAACTTCATGAAAGATGGAGTCTAGGCTCTTTTTTGATCATGGCTTTCAGGTAGTCCAATAATTTTTAAATTATCTCTCCTTGATCTATTTTCTAGGTCAGTGGTTTTTCCAAAGAGATATTTCACATTGCCTTCTATTTTTTCATTTGTTTGTATCTGTTTTATACTACCTTGATTTCTCATAAAGTCATCGGCTTCCAATTGCTCCAGTCTAAATTTGAAGGAGTCATTTTCTTCAATGTGCTTTTGAAATTCCTTTTCCATCTGGCAAATTCATCTTTTTAAGGCATTCTTCTCCTACCTGGCTTTTTGGGCCTCTTTTGCCATTTGAGTTAGTCTATTTTTAAAGTGTTATTTAAAGTGGGTCTTCTTTAGCAGGCTGTTGACCCACTTTTCATGATTTTCTTACATCCTTCTCACTTCCCAATTTTTCCTCCACTTTTCTTACTTGATTTTCAAATTCCTTCTTGAGCTCCTCCATGGCCTGTAACCAATTCATATTTTTCTTGGTGGCTTTTGGTGCAAGAGTTGAGACTTTGCTGTCTTCCTCCCACTCCATGTCTTAATCCTTTTGGTCCCACAGAAAGGTTCCTCTTGTCTGTTTGTGCTTCCTCTTCTTGCTCATATTAGCAGACAATTACTTGACTTTTGAGCTCTTTGCCATGGCACAACTCTGATTCCAGAATGGATAGAGCAATGTCTCAAATCATTGGGGTTTTTGAAGCTGCTGGAGCTATTAAAAGGGTGCCCTCTTTAGAGTCCCCACATTCTCTGGCTCACTGGTCACACACCCCAGGACCACCACCCAAGACTGCTATCTGAATCCAAACAGGTCAAAGCAAGAGTGATTGCCCTCTGAATAGTCACTTGGCCACCCTACAATCTGCATGCCAGGAACTCTGCAGCTTCTTGCTCTGGGGTTAGCAGCTCGACCATATTCTTCTATCTCTCCTTGGAAAAACAATGTTCTACACTGATATTTTGCTGTGTCTTTGGCATTTCTGGTTTGAGAAGTCTGGAAACTGCTACAGCTGCTGGTGACATTCTCATGAAGGCTGCTGAAGCTGTGGCTGGTTGCAGTTGTCATGTAGTTAAAACCATGGCACCACCAGGCCTGTGCTTATCTCCCAGTGAACTGTGATGGACCCTTCCTGCTGGCCTCCTGGGTTTCCTTCACTGGTAGATTTGTTTCTCTATGTCACATTGTGGGCTCTGTAGCTGTAATGTTTGGAGTAATTTTTTTTACATGTATTGGAGAAGGTAGAAGTCAGAGCAGCACAGAAGTGCTGTTTCTACTCCACCATCATGGTTAAGCCCCCTGATTCTCAAAATTCTTACAAAATTGTGAGCTCCTTTGGAGTTTTGTACTGATATTTACAATTAAATCATATTTTTTTCATTGTTTTGACTTTTCTTTTTTTATGTATTTCCTTAATCTTTCTGCCTGTTCTATTTACTGAGGGGGCTTCTTTCCTAGAACACATTTTAATAGTTAGTATTTGCAGTTGCACTTCTTGTTTATATGGTGCATTTCTAATGCCATGAGATGAGTTACTAAACTTGTGTCCACCTTCACATATAGCTATTTTGTCAGGTGTCAGTTGTTAGGCAGACACTTTTTTAAACTATATCTGCCACAGTATCTAGTACAGAGATTTACATATAGTAGGTATTCATATTTTTGACTCTTTGTCCATTAATATCCATCTCTAGATATGGTGGTAGGACTTGTGACACCTAATAATATCTAAAAATGTTACTGTGGATATTTGAGATGATTCCTGGGAGTTTTGTTTATTATGAATTGACTCAGAATTCGTGAAATTTCATTTTCTCCATTACAGACACCACAAAGTGAATTCACTCATATTCCTTCAGCTCAGCTGTTATTCATGAATAAAAATAGTAATGGGTCAGCTGAGGCACCACAAGGCCATGTTTAGGTCATGAGACAAGTGCCAGTAAATAGTGATTGGCAACGATCGTCACTATCCTAATAGAGCTCCCTTTCTTGGTTGCAAATGTCTCAGTGGCATTCATTAGCTTCTGGGAAGCTCTTCCAGAAGACTTAATATCACTACATAGTATTTTCCTGCCTTATTAAAGGCAAACACTACTCTGAAATGGAGAGGTTAGGCTGAACTGATTCAGAATGTTTAAGAAAACCTTGATATAACATCAGAAAATAATATAGTGATTTAAAATGTATTTATTTTTCATGTAAAGTAGAGCACAAGTGTATTTTGTCATGTTGAATGTTGTAGAGGCAACCTGAAAGATCAGAAATAATGACTTATAAATGTAACCACTCTTAACCATGCCATAACCTCTGGGATCATTATGTTTGATATTCATTTTAAACCCATTAGCATTTTACATGCCAGTATCCCTCTTTAAAATCCCAAATAAAAATCCCCAACAAAATGTTAATGATCTAACAGACTGACACAGATAACTGCTGAATACTAGGAACTCATTTTACTTTCTAGCAAACAGTAAGCAGTAAAATGTGTAGGTGAATCAAAAGAGTATTATGATGTTAGGCTGTCACCATATTTCATTAAGCTAATACTCTGGGGCTTCATAAAGTTTATTACTGCCAGTGTTACTTATCAGAGTCTCCTAAGCACATACCTCCTCCACTTTATCAAGATACTCTGGTATTGATTAGGTCACCAAGATGTATTTAAGATATTATAAAATAATATATTGATTTTATGATTTTCTTTATTCACTTCTGAATAATGTTGCATGTTTATTAGATTTTGGCACATACCTGTAAATTTACTGGTATAGTGAGCTCCTTCATGTATATACCCTCTCCACCAATACGTAACTACATAT
This sequence comes from Pseudocheirus occidentalis, assembly GCA_028646575.1. Classification (NCBI taxonomy): domain Eukaryota; kingdom Metazoa; phylum Chordata; class Mammalia; order Diprotodontia; family Pseudocheiridae; genus Pseudocheirus; species Pseudocheirus occidentalis. Next base: position 4,711 of record JAQQSW010000560.1, on the reverse strand, counting down.
CCTCCATTTTTATAGTCTTAGGGAGTTTCCATAATTCATTCAGGAATTAAGTGACATGCCTGTGACCATAATGTTGTTATGTGCCATAGGCAGTATAAAAACCCGGATTCTTCTGACCATAAGGACTAAAATACACTGTCTGCTATGTCTTCTATATATGGAATAAGGACATGCTTGCCCATTGCTGCAGAAAAAAAATCTAACTGAAACTTGGAGAAAAACAGACAAACAAACAAAAAATCATCAGTCTTAATGTTCACAATACACACAACATTGATTTTAGTCCTAAATGCTTTGAACATGACCCTGCCCAGTTTCTTGCATATTCTACTTTATAGTTTTATTTTCTCTCCCCAAATCCTAAAGTAGGTTAAAACTGCTAATCCTACAATAAAATAGACTTGGGCAAAGTTATTAACCAATGGTAATTTATTAAAGGGTCTATGGTCTATGATCTATGGTCAACTGTAATGAAGTTATGTCTAGAACTTCCTCATGGTCTGTCTCATCATCCAGAACCTTGTTTTTGCATCATTTGATACCCAAATATGCAAAAGAGGAATGGTAAAATATAGAATTTCATTGGTTGATAGACCTTGCCTTTGAGGGCCAAAAATAACATATTAGCAGAGCGGTCACAGATTGGGTGAATCACTTCTACCACACTGAACTTGGTCACCATGACAATGAAGAACAAGAAAATCCATTCTATTCTGTTGCTACTAAAACAATTTTACCAAAGGGGAAAATTATCAATCTCCAAGCTCAGTTCTGAGTTCTGGGACATAACATAGAACTTATAAACATTTTTCCTGTGGAATCATATTGAATTGATTGATACTGATTAGAATAGGAATGATAGTTAACTATCATAAGATATATTTTAAAAAATTACCTTTATATTTATTTTCTGCTTTTCCTTTTAGATTAAGACATGTATTAATAAAATATCTTAATTTTGGCTTATAATTTAAGATATTGAAAGGGATAACTAAGACATCAAGTAACACAAGTGTCCCTGTGTCCTACATTTCTCCACACACATGCCACCAAAGGCAATAATCAGAGAATATCCATGATGGTCTACCTTAAACATACTCTTACCATGAATTTATGGAGATAAACAAACATGTATTAGCTATTTAATCACATATTTCCTTAAATGTCATCTATTACCAAGTATATGCTGATAAATGTTCAACAGCTGTCATTTCAGGGAAGGGAGTGTATGTAGGACACACTGAAGTTTTCTCTGCATCATTAATATTTTCCACACCACTTTCTTAAGTATAAACAGTCAAGCAAGCAATAAATCAAGCACTGATTTGCAACCTTTCCTGATTTCTGATGTATAAATACTCACATTTAAAAGTGAACAATTAAGAAACAAAAAAAATTATATCTAGCATATACCTGTGCTACTTAATGTGAACGTATATAAGACAGCCAATGTTCCAATGAATTTGATTTGCTAATATGTTAAATGACATGAAGGGGATGGAAGACTTATAGAGACCCTTACCATTCTAAAGGTAGAATTTTATGACCCTCACTCTAGTCAGCATGTTTCTTTATTTCTATACTTACATTTAAAAATGGATGTAATTAATTCTCTTTGAGAATGGGAATTGATAGGATTTTTTGGTAACTTTGCTTTAAAGCAATGGGATGGACTCAGATGTTCTAGTTGTTTTATTATCTACTCCTTGAGCTTTGAGGTTAGGTTTTACTTTTTAAAAAATTGTAAATAGAATAGAACACTGGCCCTAGAGTTAGTGTGATAGCAATCATTTTATCAGCACTTAGTAACTTAGTGATAAATATGGAAGGTGTTAGCCTTATCCCCTGTTGAGAAGGCATGAACTCCCCTGAGGACATGGCAGAAGGGGATTAGCTGAAACAGAAGGCTAGTGATGTATATGAAGAAGAATTCTAGAGACAGAGAGACAGAGAGACAGAATTGTAATTTTCCTGTGGAGGAAGCAGGATTGTTAGGATTATCTCAGTATCTGGGAGCTGGGCTGCTGGAAGTGAGTTGGAGTTTTCTTGAGAGAGAGAGACAGAGAGAGAGAGAGACAGAGAGACAGAGAGAGAGACAGAGACAGAGAGAGAGAGACAGAGAGAGAGAGAGGGAGAGGGGGGGGGAGAGATTCTATCTGAGCATCTGGAAGCTAACTGAGAAAAGAGATGGAGTTTTCCTGAGACCAGAATCTGGTGAAGGCGACCTGGAAGGCCGATATTCCTTCTAGGTCCTAGGGCCAGCTGAACTGCTGGAAGACTGAAGGAGCATTACCACTTTAAGACTTTGTTTATTCATAACCTGGCTCATCCTTGAGTTCCAAGCAAGAGAAGTGGTGAAGGTTTTGAGATGTGCTGGACCCTGTCAACTTCAGTGTGTGCCAGGGATTGCCCTGAGGACTGGACAAGCACCTGGGAGCTATCTACCTCTGATGAATGGATGTGAACCTGGCAGCTATCTGCGTCTGAATCCGAGTAACTGTTTTGTGGATTCAAGGGGTAGCTGGGACCATGGAATGGGATCCAGGGAATCAGAGAGACCACCTAGAGTCAAGATGAAGAAAAGACCTCCCCTTGGACAAAACTGAGGTTTTCTGGACAGCAAGGGGTGGAGAGTTTGTGTGGTTTTAATCACTGTATTAGTGATAAATGATATTTAGTAATTGGGAATCTAGCATAGTGACTGATTGCTAGATGAGTGACTGATTAAGTTAATGGTTGCCCCCCCCCAGTGGAAGATTGATATATTGTGAATTGATTGATTTAATGATTAAGTGAGAAGGGTTTCCTCCTTAGGGAAACCAGGTGATTATTCATTTGTTCCTTGTTCTAAATATTGTGTCCACTGTACTGAAAACTGTGTGGTCATTCTAATGTTAAGCTGCTATGAACACTATATTATGATTTTCTGTGAAGAGATGTAATGGTGTTAGTGCTATTATATTGTGAATATTGTACTGAAACTTGATTTGTAATGGAATAAACAGAGTGTTCACTTTTACTGTGTAATTTGTACTTTAAAAGCTGTTCACAATAGTATTCTTTTGGGAAACTGCTTGTGCATGGTGATATATTCAGGTGGACCTGAGTTCAAATCTGGCCTGAAACACTTGACAATGACTAGCTTTGTGACCTTTAACAAGTCATTTAACCATAATTGCCTTACCTCTCACCCTCCAAAACAAATTTTTAAATTATACCAATCAGTCGATATGTTTTTGATGACTAAGATTTTTTTCATTCATGTTTTTTTAAGAAACATCTATGAAATATCAAGTGTGTTATTCCCAAAGAGGGAAAAAAGAGTCAAATAATATGTATTTCATCTCTCAGGGCTCAATTTCTTTAACCAAAAAATGAGGAAGTTGAATAAGGTGACTTTTAAGGTCCATTCCTATTCTAAAATGTTTGATTTATAAACCTTGCCTGCCAAGTAATTAAACAATAAACAAGAAAAACCGTATGAAAAAATGTTCAAAATTATTAATGAAAGACAAATACCAATCAAAGCAATGCTGAGGTTCCACCTCAAATACTGCAAAAGGGTAAAAAATGACAAAATATGGGAATAGGCAATATTGGAGGGGAATGGACAGGAATACAGAGAATTGTGTACTTAGACAAACTGAAGCAAGGAGAAATAAGCAGATGTAAAAAGAATTATGACCACCAAAATTAAAACTGGATGTTTCAAAATTATAAAGAGGAGATATGAGGAGATGTTTTCGTCTACTTCTTTGCAGAAGGAGCAGTTCTACATTTGGGGGAAATTACATATAATTCCTGATTTTTTTTAAGATGTTGATTGATTTTGTTAAATATTCCCTCTCTTCTTGCTCTTTTTATTTTATTTTTAAATAATTCTTCATCATAAAGAATATTTCTCTGGGACAAGGAAAGGGAGGGACATAGGGTGAAACTTAGGTAATATCAAAAATAATATATCAACAAAATCTATTGAAAATAATTTTAAATATTTATCTAATAATTCTTATGCTTTGCATTTTTTCAATTTGGAAATAAATCTTAAAAATCACTGGTAAGTTCTTTTTAAAATGTTGTCAAAGAGAAAGAATCATAAATCTAGAAAAGGTATGAGCCTCAGAAGTTATCTCATCCAGCCCTTACATTTTACAGATGAGCAAATTTCAATACAGGCCAGTTAAATGACTTGGCCAAAGTCACAATCTTTCAGTGTGGTGGGCTCTTTTATCTTTATCATATCAATATTCCAAGAAAAAATTGTTACTAAAGATCAACAGTGCACAATATGCTAAAAGATTTAGAGGTCTCTACCATAAGTAATATTTTGGATCAATTGTCATTTTATTTTATTTTATTTTATTTATCATTTAAATGTATTTCTTTATTTCAAAGGAAAATTATACAACATCAGCACGTTGACAAAAACTTTGCCAGTATTAAAATACATGTGAACATGAATACTTGTTGTGGTGCCCAAGGCTTAAAAACAAACTCTAAATCTCCCCACTTTCGATTACTCCAGGATTCAAAGTCAGTAAGAGATGTTACTGCTGTAGTCTTTGTACTTGGTGGTCAATCTAGGATTCTACTTTAGCACTTTTCTTTTTATTTTATTTTTAATGTATATATATATACATATATATACATATATATATATATATATATATGTACATATATATGTGCATTGGTATTCCCTTCACCTATCTTC